>JAUMHQ010000090.1:10421686-10442770 GCA_032361165.1 Enteromius paludinosus | reverse complement strand
CTTTCAAAATGTAAACTGTACGTGTGTGTTTTAATATAAACATAATAAACAAACACAGCATAAACGCATATATATTGTAAAGAAAAACTTTCATTTTGGATGCGATTAATCGCGATTAATCATTTGACAGCACTAATTTTTATTTATTGTTGTTGTTATTATTTTATTTCTACTGTTTAATCCAATAATTAAAAAAAAGAAAAAGAAGAAATGCCTAAACTAAAAGCATAAAAATAAATAAATAAATAAATAAATTAATTAATTAATTAAAAAAAATAAAATAAATATAGATATATATATAATTAAATTAAATAGATTTGTCTGGTTTTCTGAAAAATTCAATGAATGGAAAATGGAGCAAAATGAAATTTAGCCTATTTTTAATACAAGCAATAGTGTGAATTCCATTAGAATAGAATAGAATCTAAGTCCACTTTTAAGATTAGGAATATTGTGAATGAAAAACTGGGTTCTTTGGTTCAATTCAAGAGGTCTGAGTTTGGTTTTCCTTATTGGAAGTTGTTGTAAGGAATCACCTGATTTTTCCCTTCTCCCTAAGGGCTGCCGCATCTTCCTGGTTGTTGTGATCTACAGTCTCAGCATCAGGTGATGTGTCTAATGAGGTTTGTGAAGTGCTCAGGTGAATCTGGTGCTGTAGGACCCTTCATCTCTCCCCATTGCAGCCTACCCTGAGTCCAGTGTCAGTGACTGATAACTGTGGACAGCTCTCAACAGAACAGGAGGTAATTACAGCAGCCAGAGAGAGAGAGAGAGAGTAGATAGAGGCAGAAAGGGAAAGTGGAAGTAGGAGTCTTGTGAAATATTCTCATTACAGGTCATCGCGGTAATTACCTGACACCTACAGATGGAGTTGCCTCTTAATCAAAAGAATGAATCATTACTGATATTGATTCAAACTAAGATGTTTGAAATAATGACCGCACTAAGTCAGTCCGAGAAGCAAAAAAAAAATCTCTGTAATTTTCAGCAACTTCCCCTAGCCGACGTTCCTGCTCTAAATAATAATGGAATGTCTTACTTCATTCCAGTGTAATGGCAGGAAAATGAGCATGGCAGCTGCGACTAAATTGCCCCTGTCTAATCTGCATAGATTGCAGGGCAAGAATAAAGTCAGACAGGATTTGATTTCTAATTTTTGCACTCTCTATTCATAACAGCCCCATAATTCACGTCCTTTTATGAATGGAATGAGCTAGATTGAATGCAGTTACGACCAAAAACATCATACTGTTTACTGTCTAAGATCCATCAGTGTTTTTTTTCCTTGTTTATACTTCAGTGATTAGGTCTGGAATTAAATTATAGTGTATATTCAATGACAGCACTGACACTGAAAAGCTTCATGCGAACCAAAGTTCATACAAATCTATATCTTGTTAACTCGCAACTTTTAATTGAACGGAGCCTGTCAGAAATCCACAGGTAATTGGATGTCACCTTGATTTCTTTTTTTACGAAGAAACAAGTATTAGCCTGTTTCTTTGTGAGTGGCTTGTGTCATACAGATGTAAGACGTTCCCTGTGGTGCATGACGCCAATCTATCTCCTCTCATTGCTTATTTCCACCTTAATGTGGAAAATGACACCTAACAAGGTTAGTTAGTCGGGGGAAAGACCTGTGCCTCTTTATAGAGCTGGGTTAATATTTGAGAATGTCATTTGCTCTTGTATAATTACGTCAAGCTGAGAAACATTCACTTGAACTCTTGAATGCAAAGTTAATTAGAAATTACTTTAGAAGGGTCATGGGGTAATTAATTAACATGCCTTGTGGGAGAAAGCGTTGAGTATAATCAGTTGTTTAGCATGTCATAAAAAGTATGAGCTGATCAAACCTTGTCCAGACTAAGAGGAGTTATGCAGATGAGACCTGCGTATGATTATGCTTCACAAACCATCAACTATTCACTGGTGGCCGCTCTATTGATTACTGTTAGATAGGCTCGTAATCACAGCGTTCCCAGGCTGTTTGATTAGATGGATAACCTCTGGAGTGCAAATGAAGTTTGTGATGAGAGGCTATAATTCGATGGGTATAATCGCTAGAATAATGCACCTGCAAAACCAACACATTACTGTCTCAGATCTTTGATTAGAAGAGGACTGCATATTTCTCATTATGTATACATCTGTCTTCTTATAGCTATAAGCAAAAAATCTTTTATAAAAATGCTAAAACTGGAAGTGTCTGGTTTGAGTCCCCCCCTCTTCTACCCGGTTTTATGGACTTGGGTTAGAAAGGGGTCTGTCTGTGGGATTCATCTAAATGCCTCACATAGACCATTTGCCTATTTGCATTTACTTTTCTTTTTTTGGTATAATTCAAGGCTTCAGAATCAACATAAGCTCAAATGACAACATTGTGCAAGGTCAGCTATACCAAAGACACTTAATTTATTCAAATGTATGTTGTTGCTGCTGCCAGTGTTTATATTTTTTAAATATACTGTATTTCTGCACATTTCAGCAATGTTTTTGTTGAAGCGCTTGACTTCATTATAGCTTTAATTCATGCAGAGCTCAGATTTCTCAGTGTTATGATTTTAGATATTTTAATATTGGAAATAGACTATTTTTTTAAATGTTGGGATCAGTAAGAATAATAATCAAAAATCACGTTTTATCATTGTGCATTATATATATACATACTGTACATACAGTGTGTGTTTATTTTAAATAAATTAATGAAAGTTTAATTCTCTATTTATAAGATAATAACATATTATTCTTTTACTCTATTTTCAAACAAGTGAAATTAAGTAAGTGACATCATGACTATAAATGCTGGCCATATCGCACATAGTCTATATAACTTGTATGAAACCCAGGACATTCCTTTAATTAGCATTCACACTCAAAAACTGGCATTATGAGAATTATATAAAATTTAGTTTGGTGGCACTGCTCTGCATTATAGTCACATGTTTGCATTATAACATGTTCTACCAGGATGGTTTATTTGCCTCTCAGAGTGCCATATCAAAGACGTGTCAGTGTTTTCTATGAAGTGATTGTCTAATCATGTTTGGAGGCTATTATTTGTTTAGTTTCATGCTTCACGCTAGAAATCAGCTGTAAATTAACAGCTCTAATCTCTTAAATTGGTCATTTTCATGTGAAAATTGCACCATTATATCATGTCTATGCATTCCTACCAAACAAAACACGACGAAGAAAACAGATTATATATCCCATTTGCATTTTCAAAGCCTTATGCGTGAAACCAGCCGTGAGAAATGTTCCTGTGGCATAATGGCGGCCGATTAATGGCTCCTAAATGTCATGCATGTTTACTCCGACATGTTTGGAACCGTTTCTCCCTCCGAGCGCTCTGTCTAGCTGTGAATGGAAGTTCTGTCGGAGGTTGATCAACAACCCGATGAAGCGAAGCAACAGTGTTGCAATTTTCATTAAGCGGCCCGTGCAATTTTGTGGAACACGATCAACACGTGCCCCCAAATATTCACAGACGAGCTGCTGTGCTCCAGGCGGGCCGAGGCTTGTATAAATATCGCCTTGTTCCCTTCAGTGGATTCTGACATGCATAAACACACACTGTGTGCTTAATTAGACCAAATGTGTTATAATTCCATAAACAGAGTAGGTAACGAGGAGCCGGTGCGTGTCCGTGCAGCTGTGCAGCAGAAGGAACCAGAAGAACAGGAAGCTGGAGAAGGAGAAAAGTCTACAACACAGCTGGAACGGCAGCTGTTAGCAGGTAGTGCACGGCGCTCGATCTCACCCTTCATTTTCCTTTCCCATGAGCCTTCACACCCACCCCAGTTACACTCGGCTCTGACCTGCCACCACGTAGAAGAAGAGAGAGAAACGTTGCACCTCATCACTGAACGCAGCCTCCTGGAACCAGAAACGAGCTGTTGACACACCTGAGAGAAAACTTTCTGACATGCACAGTGTGATGTGACCTGTCTAGGAAGTGACCCAAATGATTTAGAACCTGATTCAGATATACTGTACCTTTAAGAGCACCCTTATGACCTTTAAATATTCACAGCCTGGAGAAATTGATTCAATATTGCTGTAGTAATAAGAAATGAGAAAGAAAAAGGAATGGGAATTAAGAATAAGGAAAAGAGAAAGAAAAAGGATGTGGAGACGGCAAAAAAACGCCCTCTTAAATACAGTGGTTATTAACCCCTTTGACTCCAAGGTCCCCCATTCATGACAACAATATTTAAATATTTAAAGATATTTAAAGATATATTTCCAGTTGTTATTGATTTAATGGATATGCATGTTTAAATCCCTTTTTGGGTTGGATTGCTTTTCTGAACAACTGAGTTACAATTCTTATCACCCGATGTCTCTACAAATCCATTTTCATCACAGAGGTGGGAGTTTTTTGGTTTCTAGATATGCTGTGGTTGCATAAATTGTGCATGAAATTTTCTTTAAATCATTTTCATGCATGAAAACCTTTTTCTAATAAACTTCACTTGAGTTTATAGAAGTGGCATAAATCAAAAGCCCATGAATCCAGATATTTATCTCACCTGACAAGGACTTGAAAAAGGCAGATCTTAGAGGTTTCAATGATATGCCACACTTTAATGTCATTATTGGTCTGCTGTCCATTTTAAAATGTGCAGCATGTGGATGATTAATTCGTAAACGGAGGGTCAGGTTAATCAAAGACACATGAGGAGATGTGATGAAAACCCTGACTTGGCAGATTTGGATGGGATTAAAATAGCAATGTACACAATTTGTACCTGATAACATTTTTTATAGCTTAATTAATTTTTTTTTTTATTATATAGATAAAATGTATAGACTTTCTAATTAAATTATATGATTTTATTAATTTACGTGAATTTTCCAAGTTTACAGATAAAATTTTTTTCACATTTATCAGGCTCCTTCATGTATCCAAGTGTATCACCAGAAAAAATATTGTTGATTGAATTTTACCACACGAGTCCACTTTATAGAAAACCATATAGGTTAATAACTATATTACTTCACACCTCTCCCTGTTTGTTGACAGTGTTTTGTAAAATATGTACACACATGCCATGGATTGTGTTGTTCATGTTGAAGTTTTGGTAGTTACTGTAAGTAGGTAATATCGGGTGTATATTTTTGCACTGCAGCCCGGGTCTGAGGCCATAGATTTTAAAATGAGAAAATGAGCTCTCATCTGTGTCTAGTGATTCACCTCATAAATAAGCAAAGGGATGATACACCCTTTGCCTGCAGTGTGCATGTTAATAATACATTGTTATTTTGGGCCAGTATGTTACCACCGTGGCTGACCAATTTCTTTTTGTTTGCTAAGAACACCTTTTCCTTTATCAATATTTACAATTATGACATGCGCTCTCTGAGACGTGTGTATTACTTGACAAGACTTTTATGTCTTTGTTTATACAGAATGATGACCATGTTGCCCTTTCCTTTAACTCGTGTCCTTTTAACAATGTGTGAGATCTTAAAACACATTTGAAATTGTATGTTTCCTCCAGAAACTCTGTCATAATGCTAGGAAGCTTACAGTTAGAGAAGTCCATAACTCTAAGAAGGAGCAACTGTAATGGTAAGCACCACTAAAACTAAAACATCTTGTTTTTTAAAAACCTTGCTGTATTTACAGCAGGCATGAAATCAAACATGCCGATGCTGGTGATTTATACATTTCTACTTCTCATGAAAACAGCTGATTGCTCTTCTGTTTGATCATCCAATGAACTCCTGTACTCAACAATCCATATTTTTCTCGCTCTCTTTTCACTGTCACTCACACAAACATGCATATAGACACCCTTAAGTAGAAATGTGCATGTATGTTGGTGAATGCCATTGAATAAATAATAGACGAAAAAACTGAAAAGGACCAGGCTCTGTTGGCTAAACAAATAGACCTTTAAGACTGCTCTTTGAAATGGCCCTTCTGTGAAGAAAAGAAGCCGTTTCACTGTGTTAATGAGGGACTGTTTGGAGATGCAGGACTCTTAGTGTGGCATTCATTCTCATCCGTAAGAGGCGAAGCAACATTAACCAACTGATTTTTTTTTTCTTAACCCAAGGATTATACATTTTAATGAGGGAAGACATGGCTTGTTAGTGGTATTAGTCATTTGCAATGTCACAGTTAAAAATACTCCTTTTTAATGCATGCACACACATCTTAGCCTCACATCCATGGCATAGTCATTAAAAATAAAACCACAGGCTTTTAAGATTCCAAGCCAAAGCCAAAAGTACCGGGAAGAAAGAGTCTCTTGGAAACAATGGTGTGGAATCATCATTTGTTGTTGTTTAAAACCCGATGAGGGTTTCTAAGGTTAAGCTGGCTTTTGATGTGTTTTTAACTCATTTTAGCCTAGAAGGGGGATTAATTTTGCCCCCTTCCCGCCTCAAAAAACCCCTCTCGAACATAAGTTCTTATTTTCAACATAGCAAGAGCTTTTTATTAAAACGGGGGAAAAAAATGAGACCAGTATCGTCTCCTTCCTGACTTCCTGCTATAATTTGAGTTAATGAAGATGTGGTCGTAGTGCGTGTGGTCCTCTGGAAAATGATGGTACCGTGAAAATATTGCCATGCAGTACTTTCGTCCCTCCCAAAATTAGCTTTTTTTCTCTCAACGCAAACTGTGGGAGCCCTCTCCAGCCAGGGATGTTGACAATTACCCATGAGATTATGGTGCATTATTTTATTTCAGCATTGGAAATGAAAATAACTCCGGGCCCTTCATGCCATACGCGCACGCAAATGCATTACACATGTGTTCATTTTCTCACCTTGAACTCGGCTGTTTCAAATGACGTTAAGACGAGGCATATGGATGATGGGCACACCAGCTTGGCCCTAAATGTCTGCTATGTTTCAGCAAAGTAACCGAATGGTCTCTTACCAGTGACAGACATTCAGGAGAATCATCAAACCAGCTGTATGTTTGTGCGAGGGAAATTTCCACAGTCATAAAGGAGTCAGAATTCATCAAGCTCTGTATTGCCTTCTAGAACACCCACACTTTTATTTGTGTCCTTTTTTCTATTTATCTCTTCGTCTATCTGTGTCTGTCCAATAGACTGGCTATTTTTTTTTTTTTCGTAATGTAATGGCAAACTCAAAACAGGTTTATTGTAGGGTTTGTTTATTTATTAGTTTTCAATTTCAGTTTCTCAATTTGTGAATCTATATGTATATATATATATAGTAGAGATGTACATCTTTATAACTAAGGCTGATGCAATATGCATTTCGATGCAAAGCCAGGGATGCAATACATTAAAAATATATAAAGCAGCTACCAATACGACTGTATCCAGTTTCAGTTTAATTCAACAAAATGCAATTTAATGCAACGCAATAAAATATTGGTCACAATTCATTTGTCACTTTATATAATAATAATAAAGGTATAGCCCATCTTCTAATAATTCTATATAAATAAACACATTTTTACAGATAAAAATGTTAGAAACAATGCAGAACAATACAAATTCCAACAAAAATTCTAAAATGCAATGCACATTTTACGTTTGATCACATTGCATCAGTAACTTTTTGCCAATGCACCGATGCGAATCTGTAAATCTTACCATACATCATTCTTTTTACTTACATTATTATTATAATTGTTTTTAATTTCAGTTAATGACAAATGTTTTATGTTTGTGTTAACCTTTAGGACTTTTAAAAGTTCCCATGACATAAAAATTGCAGTGTTGATGGCAAAATTCACTTTTAGCAGATAAGTGCATTTAAAAATGACTGTATTACTAATCTAGGAGCATGTTTAACTAGTAAAACTACCGGTGGCAATATGCCACTATCCTGATCTCTGTATTTAAGTGCATACTGCTTTCATTGAATGTAACTTAGTTTGTTAAATCACTAGGAAAGGATAATGAATGTTAAAAATAAACGTATCTGTTAAAGGAACATTATAAGTATTGGCGAGCAGAACCTGAGCAGCACTTGTTAAATTGGCTTTTTAAGAGTGAAAGGAGAAAAGGCAGACAGATGCAGGGCATATGCACCTGATTGGACTGTAAATGAGGGTTGAGAGATGTCTGTCTGGGCCACGCTGAGCTTAGATTGGGCCACTCTGTGCTGATTACCAACTGCAGCTTTATGGTATCTGAATGTGAACTTGTATGCAGGGTCATGGTCTGCGCTCATTTCCAGACAAAGAATCATGCATGTGGAAGCCTAACTAGTCCTGATTAGTGAAGAGTGGCAGGGGAGAAATGTAAAACCACTTCACGACCCTGCCTAGGTCCCGGCTGCCCCTTGGGGGCAGGGGATAGGTGGGCTCTTTTCACCTTCCCTCATGCAGTTGATCCCAAATGCTCTGTGTGATCAAGCTCATTTAAATGACGACTAAAAATCAGCATCTACATTTAAGAGGGGAAAAAATGGACTCTGATGTTAGGTGTGGCCCATTGAGAGCATTTTAACCCCTGAATCCCTCAGGTTCCCACAAGATCCTCTTCGCCCCTGTTACCCAGAGTGGGACGCAAATGGTTAATCCTGAAAGAGAGGTGACCTTTATCCTTCCTAGCTCAGTCCTCTTTTTTTTTTTATCAAGCCTCTCCAAAGGGACTCATCATACGTGAGGCTCTACGGAGGGAGAGAGGAGAGCATTGTCCTTATCACCTCCTCCCAGAAAGTGGGGAGTAATAGGACTTTGTAAGGAGAAATGAAGCCAGGCCCGATGGTAGCTGATTAAAAATTGACTCTGCCACATCAAAGAGAAGTTGAAGGTGAAAATGATGATCACTTCCCTCTCTCAGGGACCCACCACCATTTCTTTTATTCAACCTTGAAAGATTCCCACTGAATGAGGAAATCTCCCCCGAGCCCACTCATTGGAGATGGAACCTGACGAATGAAGATCAGTGAGCACTTCATTCTCCATATTAGAAAAATCATATAATTCAATTTTTTAGCTAATGACATCTTAGGACAGGGGTGTTTTGTTATCAGTGTGGAGAAATTAATCTAGCCTTGAGTCCATGCGCTGACTGTAGTCTAATTGCTTTGCTAAAGGAGGGGAACCGAGGGGACATATTCATGAATGTGTGGCTGGGATGTGCTAAAGTACAGATTTTAAAAAACGAATTCAAGTCATGCAGGGCAGTTTCTATCTAGCCAAGAAAAATGAACTGACAAATGTGTTCTAATAGCATATTTTAGTTCAGGAATACAATTTGATAATAATGGATTCATGAATCGTGTGGGTTTTTTTTTTTTTTTAGCTAACTCAACCTAAACAGACAATGTTCTCTTAACTTTTTAAGGCTGGACTTCCATTAATATAGCCACCATATTGGTGCCTCTGGGAAAAAGGTGATTGGCTTTTTCAACCATAAGCACCATATTTAGCATTACCATTGTTTTCCCACTTATTTTGTTCCATATATAGAAACATATATACTGGGAAAATACTTTTTTCCGGCAAGGATGCATTTAACTACTGAAAAATGACTGCAAAGGCATTTATAATATAATGTGTTAAAGTATTTCTATTTCAAGTAAATGCTGTTCTTTTGAACTTTATATCCTTTAAAAAAATTAGAAATGTAGCTTCCACGAAAATATTAAGCAGCACAACGCAAAGTATAATAATAAAAGTTTCTGGAGCACAAAAATTCCCTACTGCAATTAAATCTGAAGGATCATGTGACACTGAACACTGAATGGATGCTTAAAATTCAACCTTGCTATTACAGGAGTTAATTAGGAGTTAATTACATATTATATATATATATATATAATATCATATTGTATATTTAGTGAATTTGTTTCTCAAAAATTGGGCCCTTAAGAGCATAAGAGACTTCTTTCAAATATATTACCAACCTCAAACTTATATACAGTGCATTTGCATCAGTATTTGTCTTTATTGGACAGGACAGTTTAAAGAGAGGCAGGAAGCAGCTGAGAGAGCAGAGTGGGGAACGGATTCAAAAAAGGTCCTCGGGCCAGAACCTAAACTCGGGAGTGCCAGAGCTTTGGCTTAGAAAATATGGACAATATGTGTGTATTTAAGCATGTCACAAGCTTCATTTGCTGTATGAAACAGCACAGATCCTTCCCTCAACCTTTGCTGTATAGTTAGTGTTACATATGAAGCCATTGGGTGCCACTGGGTGTTCATTGTTCTGTCATTAGCATATATAGTATAAAAATCAACGCTGGTGTAATCTCTTCCAGAGAATGATAAAATGAAGGTGTCACATGAGGTCAGAAGCTCCCAATGGCAAGCTGATGTGTGTGGTGTCAGGATTTGACAACAGTGAGGGAGCTTGTGTGTGTACGCAGTGAATCAAGCTGATCCGTAATGGAGGATGACATATCTAAGCAAAATACTAAAATACCATCTGACAGGCTCACAATAACAGCAGCATCACTCAGCCACACTGAATCTGGAACGTATTTAAAACAGCACCAAAAGCTTAATGTACGGGCCATTTGACCTCAATAATATGTTTTTTCTTTTTATTATTATGATTGCTAAAACTGACTGTTTATAGCACTGCTAAGAAGCATATACTGTACTATATTCAGATGTTTATCTCCAAGATTGCTTTAAGTCACAGTTTGTGATTTATATTTATATGCTGAATACATTATTGTTCAAAGGTTTAGGGTTGGTAAGTTGTTTTTTTTTTTTTCTTTCTTTTTAGTTATGTTTTTGAAAGTCTCTTTTGTTTACTGCATTTATTTGATTAAATATACTGTAAAATAGTAATATTGTGAAATATTATTAAACATGTATATGTAATTTATTATTTATATGATGATTTATTATTTATTATGATGGCAAAGCTGATTTTCCTCAGCCATAACTCATCTTCATTTTCACAGGATTCTTCAGAAATCATTCTTACATGTAGTTTAAAATAATAATAATAAAAATAACAATAATAATAATAATACAATAAAATTATTGTCAATGATTTAAACGTGCTGCTTAATATTTTTGTGGAAACTGTAAATGGTTTTTTGTTCTATGTTGAAAAAAAAAATATATACTAATAATTATATATATACAGTGTATAATAAAAAAAAAATAAACACAAGCTGTTGTGCAAATGTAATAGACAATTAAATGTAATAGAAATTATAGGCAATCAGCAAGACACCCCCAATAAAGGAGTGGTTCTGCAGGTGGTGACCACAGACCACTTCTCAGTTCTGTCTGATATTTTCGTCACTTTTGAATGCTGGCGGTGCTTTCACTCTAGTGGTCAGGAGATGTGGAGGAGGGCGTAGGAGGGCAACAACCCAGCAGCAGGACAGCAACCTCCGCCTTTGTGCAAGGAGGAACAGGAGGAGCAATGCCAGAGCCACTGAGCACATGTGAAAGACATGACAGAGTCTGGAGACGCCGTGGAGAACGTTCTGCTGCCTGCAAAATCCTCCAGCATGACCAGTTTGGGGTCAGTAATGGTGTGGGGTGGCATTTCTTTGGAGGGCCACACAGCCCTCCATGTGCTCACCAGAGGTAGCCTGACTGCAATTTGGTACCAAGATGAGATCCTCAAACCATATGAGAGACCATATGTTGGTGCAGTTTGGCCTTGGGTTCCTCCTAACGCAAGACAATGCCATCCACCAATGCCACGTTGCATCACAGACTCTCCAGGAGTTGGCAGATGCTTTAGTCCAGGTCTGGGACGAGATCCCTCAGGAGACCATTCGCCACCTCAACAGGAGCATGCTCAGGTGTTGTAGGGAGGCCATACTGAGCCTCATATTGATATAGGACATATGTCCAGGTATGGTTTGTCATACTACAAATTTGTGCTCTGCATTTAAACCATCCAAGTGCACACACACACAGCAGTGAGAAGTGAACAACCAAAAAAAAAAAATGTATGTACATTCTGAAGATTTGTTATTATTTTGTTTATATACTTTAACCACTGTAATATGGAAAATATACATTTTCATTTAGTTTATTTATTGATTGCCATCCCTTTGGTAAATTAGCTAATTGTGTAGTTTCAGATCCAAATTCATATTTCTTTTTTTTTTACTTGTCACTTCCTCTACAAGTCTATTTATAAATAGCACAAAGAGATGAAACTCAGGCAAAATTAGGCCTATAAATTCACCAAAGTCGTGCTGCAAAAAGTGCCATGTATTTACAAATGCAATTACAGGCCCTGGCGTCCCCGCTTCATTAAATGACAAGCAGCGCAATCCAGAATGACAGTGTGTAGAATTAAAATCAAACATGTATCTTTGAAAGTTTGCACCAATAAAGGCATTTCTTGCTCCGGCAATAAAAATTTCACACCTATTAACGCAATATCAGCGCGTACTCTCCCGCTCCATCATTGTAATGTGGCTGGGGACGTTCAAATGGATTTATAAGACAGGAGAGAGACAGAGAGAGAGAGAGAGTTCTCTAGGGAAGTCGAACCACAGCCCTGTGAGTTTGCCAGTAACAGTGGCCCTGTCATGGGTTTGTGAATTTCACAGTTTAGTGCTAATAGGCAGATTATGAAAAGAAACTAACCATGTCCACAAATCCCTTTACTTTTCTGCGCTCTGTACTGCCAGTTTAAGCAAAAACTGTATATTAATTCATGTTTGTCATCAAAGCGAGTCCTTTAACCTATCAGTGATCTCTATACGTTTGCATTATTTATATATGGCCTCATTATGCATGCATTACTTTAAGTAAATGTACTTTTGCACATTAAGCACATTAATTCGCTATTTGGTTGCTTCACCGTTTAAGGCCATATCTTGGATAATCTTACTCTCCCTTGCTTCCTAGGTGAGAAAACAGTCTGATAACCATCTCATCTCCTCGATCTCTCTATCAGATGCTCACAGGAGATGATAGCTAACACTCGGGGCCTCTGCACTCGGTCTAGCCGAATATCAAACAGATTTTCCCCCGGTGTGGGTACAGAAGCTCCCACCTTTTAGGATGGCTAAGTTCATCTATGTAGGCTATTAGAGCGGACTGCAGTCAAATTGACTGTGACCCCCCCTCAACACATGTCTTGCACTTGTAGTGGCGACTAGAGCATTGAGGTGAAAAAATAAATGAGTTCATTTAGACAGCTCCATCAAAACAAGACTGAGATGACAGGGCCTAACTGAGAACTCCATCTGGAGCGGACAGAAGTTATCTGAAGGCCAATCAGGTCCCTCATCCATTTCCATTTCATCAAGCCAACCTCTATCTTCTCCCTCCATTTCCAACCTGTTTTTGATAATGTATGCTTCCTGCATGTTTAAGGTTCATGATAGCGGCGGTATAGACATCTCCATATGAATGAACGCGGGTGGGGCGCGAAGAAGAGCGAGTGATAAGAATTTAGTGGACCCTGCAGAAGCCCTCGGTGGTTTTTCCGCCACATATCAAAAAGGGCATTAGATTCTGGCATGCTTGAGAAGTTTGGCTTGGCGGGGTTCCAGCCTGTAATAGCCGGGGATATGTAGGTTCTGAATAAGGTGCACTTGTGCCGCCAGTCGAACGGGGGGGAATAGCGGTTTGTGCTGGCAGGGCGCCTGACCACAGACGCTGCAATTGTCCCCCTCCCCCCACCTTCGTCAACCCCCCTTCTCCTTCAACTTTCACATGGGCCACGTTAAGCGCAAACACGAGCATGCCAGGAAAGATCGTTAGCTATTTAGATGGGCAAAGTCTTGGAGTTTGAAAGATAAGTGCCAAAAGAAGGAAGGGGGGCAATGAAAAGTTTGTTAGCCTCAGGCTTCTATGACTTTTAACATCATTTTCTAGTATTTTCCTTCCTTTTTTCTCCTTCAAGCCCAGTGCAACTGTCAGATTTCAAGAGGATGCGCCCAGTGTTTCTGCTAATTTTAATTGGCTCGGTAGGAATCATTTTCCATTGGGGATTAGTGCAAGCTGTTCTAATATAAGCTATAGGGTGGTGCTTTTGTTCGTGCCGTGTGTGTGTGTGTGCATCACTGCAGGTCAGCTTTCAACACCTAAAGTGGGACAGGTAGAGTTAGCAGGGCAGGGGGTAAAGCGTATTCTTTATAGTCCGTCTGCCTGTAAGACTTAATTACTGCACTTTATGAAATAGTAATTATGATAATGGCAACACATGCATGTAATATTGAATTTTTAATAAAGAACATCATGTGCTTGCTCACTTTTTTCCTCGGAATAACTCTTAGATGTAGCATTTGCTTAACACTAAGCACTTGAAATGCCTCTCTGGTTGGGTAGCAACGGAATAATTTATTAAAACAAATTCCACATTATTACAAAGGCCTCAAATTAAATGTGACCAATACTAAAAGATGTAATGCATTGGTATAAAATATGCATGGAATTATGTAAATTATGGAAGTGGGGTGGAAAAAGACTTGCAGCTATACTTCGGGATTTCTGACAGATCGCCGGGATTCAGACACTAGTGACAACTGGTTACTTTTGCTCTCGAAAATAGAGTGGAACCATCGCATTGTAATCGTACAGACAGCACAAGTGCGTTCTTCAGTCAAAATACTCGCACCAAGTAATTTCCTGTTTGTTTTTATCATTTTTCTAGGAAGAGCACACCATTGGGTGGGGGTTGAATCCATAATGTTCTCAGGCGGCTTCCTCGCAGCCCGTCTGTCTCGTGTCATTATCTCGATTTGGACGTTTCACTTCATTTTAACAAATGGCCTTGGTCACTGCGTGTTCAGGGTGCTGGGAAAGAGGCGTCCATTTTGGAATTTGATCAAAGAGAGCAGAATTGTGTTTGATAATGTCACACCCTCTGAATTTTCACTTCACCGAGAGGCTCTGTTGTTCATTTATAGTGTGGATGTTTATTATCTGCATTTGGTTCAGCATGTAGTGTTTGAATTCAGTTTGATTCATTATAGATAATAACTTTCCCATCTTGGGTCTGTATTTGTCGAAAATGCCAAAAATTATAATTGTTTTCCTTTTGAATGATCTTCATTTGGAGGCTTGAATGACAAATTGTGGTTCATTTAATGGATTAATTCATTATTTCATTTTTATTTGATTGCTAGACTGAAAAAAGTAAGGTTTCAGTTTATAACTCAGCATCAGTTAAACACAGGCTTAGGTGTGCTGATGTACTGACGTGAGAGCAGGGGGAGTGGATCCTGAATATGCTACAAAATATCCTAATCTGACATTTTTATTGCTGGTTAATGCAAAGGGATTTGCATGTTGGGATGTATTATCTTACTGTAACAATGGGGCGTTCATGTCAAAACCCAAACGTGAAGTACACGTTTCTTAGCTGTCATTGTCTGTCATCTCTCTCTCTCTCTCATCTGCTGCCCTCTATTGGCATATAAATACAGGGCAAAACTCCAGCACAAAGAGCTCTGCATGTATTCAGTGCATATGGACAACAATTTTTGGTGTTTGAATTAAACGCATTCCATATCTCAGATTAAACGCATTTCATTTTCTTTATTACCCTCCAGATTGATTTGGTCATAAGAAATGGTAAACATTCAAGATCCTGATAAAAAGCGCATTACTGTAAATAGATTAAATATGAGAAATGTTGTTTGTTCACCAGAGTATCTTGATAAAAGGTATGACAGCTCTCATATTATTGCATGTGCAGAGGGATAATAGTCACCATTAAAATCATTCTCAATCACAGCCTCAACCTCTCTCTGACATATTACAGCTATTCACTATAATAGTTCACTGTTCCCGTTCAAATCCACATTGTTTATTCATGAAACAAAATATGTTATTACATTTAGGGTTTTACAGATGTAAATCATCTGTGATCATTTACACCAAGATAGGTTGAACAGCCGTTGTCTGAAACTGTGACGCGTGTTAAGTGTGTTGCATTGTGGGAATGAGAGTGGATCATGAGTGTTTGTAATTATATCCCATTTTGCTTCAGACTATGAGCTGAAATGATCATTACAGCTTTGGTGATTTAAGCCTCGTGGATGTGTTTATCTCAGCTTGAATATTAATTAAATACATTATTTCCTGCTACTTTTTTATCTCTAATGGCGTAAGAAGACACTGGGAATCTGGTGAACATGCAGGGCTGTTAATTTGTATTTTAAAAACTGTAATATTTCAATTATGCATTCTTTATCAGAATATGACTTTGCTTAATTGAATTCTTAATGTGGAAAGTTACATTCAATTAAGCAGGACTGTGTGTATTAGATGAACCATATGTGGTGCAAAACCCTTTTTGTTTTTAGGAAGTTGAAACGAATACAAAACGGATTATTAAAATGTAATTTTATTTGAGTGCTTGGGATCTGTGATGCTTGTGCTGGTTGCGCACCATTGGCAAAACGTGACCTATTGGAATAAAACTGATTTTAAAACTTGTAAAATGGCTCCAGTCAAAGCCCAGAGGAAGAGAACAGCAGGGACTGGAAGAGATGAATCGAAAAATAGGAAGAGAATGCAAGAAATGATTGCACCGAGATAAGAATTATGCCACTAGCAGCAAAACCAGGATACAGTTTGTTTTTATTGGCCCGCTGCTTTGAGAACACTACATAAACAGGGCAAGTGCATCGACCACAGTTTGAAGTAAAGACTAACATGCGCCTGTGTGAGCTGAGACAGATCAGCTTTTAACTTGCATTAAGGCCGTTGCTAATGTCAGTGGCTGTTTGATTACATGTTGCAGACAGGTAAATAGACCTACGACTAGAGGCTGAATAGCAAAAGCTCTTAAAGGTGAAAATGGCTGCCTTAAATAGCATTAGTTCTCTTGATTATACAACGCAAATATTCACCAATTTGGAAATCGGAATGAAAATATCCCAAGCCCTGTCAGAATTCTGGCGGTCGGCATAATTATCAAGCCGAATGTGCTCGCAGACTATAATCAGCTGTTTTAGATGGATTTTTCTGCCTCTGTCATCTGTCCTGGAAAATTACAGTACAGCTGACTGCCGTATATTGAGGAATTGTGTCATATACTGGCAATTTCCTGCCCATGTCAGACATTCTTTACTTTAATATGACTGCCATTGCTCTTAATAAAACGCTCTCCTCCATATACATTGCTGCCATGTCCCAGAGTACGCCAGTGCTCTGCTCAATACCCTCTTTAAATATTTACCTCTGCTGAATGACAATGGGAGTTGAGGAAAATAAGCCCCAAATTGTGAGTCCCTCACTGGTGCTTATAGTCTTAAGCAGCCGCGTGGAGAGCTTAGAGACACTGCGCAGCAGAAAATGGAATTTCCTATCAGTTGATCAAAATGCAGCCGCAGTCGCCGCATGTCTATAATTCGCCGGCCTGCACCGCGGGATTGTTTAAGGAATCCTAAATTAAGAGAGAGATTGAGATGCTGTCGGGAAAGCAATTCCCCCCATCAAAAATCAGCCCCGAATGTCCATCAGAACACAGGGTGGAAGGACGCTGGGCGAAACGCTGGCATGGTGGGTCAATTCTAAGCGGGTCACCTTTAACGCGTCGGGCCCGATAATGAAAGACAAATCAACACGCCTGAGAAATACATACCTCTCGGTAAGAAGCGTGTGGAACAACTAAACAAAAATTAGAGCCCCAGCGCCAGTAACAGGTAACAACTGAAATAAATCAAACGCATTTCCTAGCTCGTTTAGATCAATTGTTACTGCAGTCATCACGCTTAATGTTTCCCAGTAGATCATTTAAATGAGCTTTGGCGTTTAGGGCTTCTGCTGAATTCTAATCTACTATTCATTTGTCCTCAGGTTGGAAACACAAACTGCTTTATGGTGCTGCTTGTCTAACGGCCTCCGATTGCACTTAAAAAAAAACTTTGATTTACTTATGTCTGCTGCAATTAGTGCCGTATTAAAGGAAATCAGCTGTCTGCTATCGTTTTACAGATTTCTAGATACATTTGGACATTCTTCAAGGTGCTTTTGCAGAAAAGAATGCTCTAAATTACAAGTGTAATGGAAATAAAAGTGTTCTGGTGTTTTATGTTGGCCTAACACAAGAGATTCTTTCCAGGCTGACTATTCAGTGTATATTTTACTCACACATATATACATCAAAATGAAAATGTACATTTTCAAATATTTCTAGAAAATTATTTTCTGATTTATTTAATAATTACTGATTTGTTAAGTAATGTTCAGTAACTTTGCATTAATTTTTTTTTTTTAAGAGAATTACAATGTTAAATTGCACCCAGATATTCTAACAATATCAGTCATTAGTACCCTCAGAGATCAGATATCATCAGCCATTGCAACACTATATTGGTCAACTACAGGTCTAATACTTATGCATAAAAAAAAAAAATAATAATAATAATAAACAGCATCATATGACAGTGTTATCAGCATCATTTGAATCAGTTGTTTATTTGTCCCATATACTTTTGTTATGTGGGCATTTCTCAGCACCACCCTCTGCTGATTTCCCCAGATATGCAAGTGACTGACAAAGCAGCCTGATCCAGTCTTATTTTACAAGTTTAGCATATTTACCGAGCTGTTTGAGAAGCTGAGCTATTTTCAGCGAGGATAATGGATGCTGCTATGCTGTGCAGAGTTTTAATGACTTTCCTACACATTAAAATAATCTGTCATTTCAATTAAAGCTCTGTCAGTGGCATGATGTCTCCCCGCACCTCCCGTACAGTGTCAGCACACTCCTTTCCTCCTCCGGTGGGAGTTCACTCAAAGCCCCCCCCCCCAAAAAAAACAAAGCGGAGTTTCAAGGGAAACTGTTTGACAGCAGCTTAAAAGCGAGTCAGGAATAACTTATCAGGTAAGGGCACACACTCACTTTAAAGGGTCATTTCATTAAGATTACATTCCCTTCACTCAAAACACAGAGAGAGTGAGCAAACCTAAGGAGAGGAGAAGTTTTATGGGTCACTGAACTTTTTTTGCTCTTACATGTAGAGTTTTTCCTCACCAGATACTCAGGCGAGGCCTCTTTGAAAAGCAGCAAGTACTTAATCAAAGATCCTTCTTGTTTTCCTTCAGATAAACGCATACATGTAACATCAGTGTTTGACCTGCCTATGATCAGATCTTCTCTGGGGCCTCACTTAAACATATTTGGAAAGATGGCCGTATAGATTATAAAAAATGGGGAAAGAGGGGTTTTTACAGTCGCTTCCTTCATAACTCGGTAACAGTTTTGTTTACTGAAGAGCCCTTGACCTACTTTCAGTTCATCATTTATTCAATCTAATTTAATTTGCTTCATAGCCATATTCTTAAAGAAAACAACAGAGCTTGACCCGAAGATGGTCTCTAAAAGCATTTAATGTTCAATGTTATGATTGCTAATTATGAACTGACTATTAAAACTGCACTCGGCTCTGTTTTTCCTTGTTTTTAGTGCAACGGTGACTTCATGAGATGTAAACTCTCTTTAGACTGAATTTGTGCCCTTCAAATGAGACCCAGCTGAAATCTGTGTCACATTAGCTGCTTCAGAACTGATATCTGTGAGTACACCTGAAACTATTTTTTTATATTCATGAAGTCCTCTTTTCATATGCTGTCAGAAAAAAAAAACGTGTGAAAATTGTACCTTTAGGGGTACAACATCTTGTAAGTGGGGCAGTTTCCTTAAAGGGACAACTTTGTACCTTATCTACCCGTAAAGGTGCATATTAGTACAATAGAGAAGCCATATACTGTATATATATAGATATATACATATATATTGCAAAAAAAAAAAAAAAAAAAAAGTATATATATATATAAACATACTGAATTTGATATAATTAAATGTAATATTTTCTTCTCTAAGAGTTTCTTCTCTAAAATAGCGAATAATGTGGAAGCAGAGATATTTAAAATGCTCCGGTATGTTTATTATTATATTCACACTGTTTCTGTAATATAGAAAGCACTGATATAAAAAGGATTAGAGAAGCCTATATATCAATAAGACACTTTGGCTGGAATAATTGCATTAGTATTTACTTTTCTCCACTTCATCTCAGCCCTTGCCTACAGCCATATATCACTGCCTGAGAGAGAGAGAGAGAGGAAGAAAGAGAGAAAGGGAGAGAGGGGAAGACAGAAAATTCCATTCAGTCAACATAATCCAGCAGGGAGGATTGATAGCAAGATAGAAGGGTAAAGAATGAGAGGGAATGGAGAATTTCTTTGGTTTAGGTTTGTGAGCGCTCGGTTTGTCAGTGTGTGCGGTTACAGTGTCGTACAGAGTGAACGGTTCTGTTCTGTTAGGCGCTTTAAATAATCCAAGCAATATGAAAATCCTAATGGCACTTTGATGCATTGGGTTGGGGGGTTTTGCATTAGAGAAACAGGTGATATGTTTGTATTATTTGTCAACAGTGGTGGAAAAAAACGAGCAAAATGCTGACATTTTCATTACGACTGTGCTTAAATCGCATTCATGGTCGTTGGTGGGGAGGATATCACAGGGTCTATGAATTTAAAGTGCTCCCATTTTTATCGAAGCATGTTGCTCCCTTCTCTTTCTTTGACTGTGTACACGTTGTGAAAAACTTAAGTCTAAGCCGATCAGAGCAGTTCTAATCAAAACCAAGCCATCAACACTTCTTTTGGTTGAGGAGCAGCTACAGGTAGAAGTAATGCTGCAAACTAAACATTTAAAAAAAGTATCCCATTAACTTGTTTTGAAAACAAATAAACTAGTCTAAAATCAAAACAAAATCCCAAGCTCGCTAATATTGTTGAATCTCATAAATTAAGCATTTTTGGAAAAAATTTATTTGTTTTAGTAAATTGATGAACCTTTTAAAACATGATTCACTGATTCATCCGGAATAAATAATTAAAACTATGTTCATTCCCCCAAATTGTTCATTTTCTTATAAGCATTTTTCAATGAAACTGAAAAAGTGAATCTGTTTATTTAGATTTAAACAGTATGGAACGATACATGATTCACTGATTCAAGTAACTTGCAGACGCCACAGCTGCATTTTATGTCTTTAGGTTAAAGGTGCCATAGAATGCATTGAGAGAATGTTTTAAATTGTTCTCTGATATGTACATAGAAGGTATGTATCTTAGGTAAGGGGAAAAATGCCCAGAAACGGTTTTACTGGTCCATTTACAACCCTAGAATTTGACCCTAGAATGAAACAGTCTGTTTTTGCCTTATTTGGAAGGTT
>JAUMHQ010000090.1:10327176-10342089 GCA_032361165.1 Enteromius paludinosus | reverse complement strand
ACACACTTAATCTATGGCGCACCACTGATGCTGGCGAGCGCGGTAAATGATTTCAGCGAGAGGTAAACAGATGTACACAGTTGTTTACTGTGAAAAAAACATTTACTGTGGTTTAACTTATGCATATATCATTTTATTATACAAAATTATATTATTTTAGCTGGTTGTTTAACTCTTTATGTGGCATTTGGATTTTTTAAAGTTCACTTTTATACATAAATAATAACCTGTATTTTATATAGTTATAGGCAAAACATCAAATTAAAGAAGCGTTTTGTTTTTATCCGATTAATAGATTAATCGAAAAAATAATCGCCCAACTAACTGATTATCAAAATAATCGTTAGTTGCAGCCCTAATGTTGTACGTCGAGCCAGAAGTCAGCCAAGAAGCTGGAGCTCGGCGCACAGTCTGTCAGTTATTTATGCTATCATTTTAAAACTAAAAATATTTTTATTATTTATATATACTTGAAATTAGAAATTTATTGAACATGGAAGTGTGAATGTGCAAATAAAACCAACTTTACCCGAGTGGGGTTATTGCTTTAGTGAACGGACTGGAAAACTGCCGCACACAAAATAGTCCGATTCTGTCCGTGTCAACAAATCAGAAACGCCAGAGCACAAATATTGAAACTACCGCCTATAGGTTTGTGTGCTGATGTAAACGGTCCGGAAACATGCATTTTCCCGCACTGATAGTTTAGAAGAAACTAACAGCTTTCTAGATATTATAAATGAAACCAAGTGGAATTTGTGGTGGACGGTGCCACGTTAAGTCTTTGCCTGGGCTAATGCAGTTTTGGGCCCATCCTCTTAATAATAATTCTGCAGTAGGCTAAAATCGAGTAGGTCTATTACATTAAGTGTTATGTCAAATATTAAAGATCAGAAACTGCCTAGCAAATAAAATTATTTAAATATTACTTGCCATTGATAAGCTAATCTTTCTGCTCTTTTCCAAGGAGAATTCCAAGAATGCCTTACTTATGACATTACAGTCAAACAGTTCAGCCTTTGTTCATGCATTGATGTATCAGTTTTGAAAATGACCTCTAACCCGGTGCATTTGACACAGGGAGGGTGAGAAAAATCCTTAAAGCAATTTCAACATTGGGAAAAGCACACTGGAGCTGCTTTTCTTTGAGGATAGGCATTACATTTACAATTTTCTAGATTACAGTACAGTACTCAGTCCATTTCTTTTCAAAAGTAAATTTTCTGTATTGTACATTACTTTTACCACTTTCTATACATTGACCAATTGAGGGGGTGTCCTGCATATACCAGTGCCTGGTAATGCCCTTCTTACATGTAATATATGTATGAGATAAACATCCTCTTTTAATACAATGTCTACAAAATGCCCAAGATACAGCGTTGTAAAATCTCTTGGTATCTGATATCCTAAAATCTTTTTTAACTCCAACAAGACCATGTTCCAAAAAGGCATTTGCACAACCCCAGAATATATAAAGATGGTCAACATCGACCTGACCGCAGGCCCTCCTGCATAGTTGTGGTGAGGATATTTGTTTACTTTAACTTTTTGGACTAATGACTGCAATAGCAGTTTTGCTACAAGTTATATCTTCCACCACTTTGGAGATTGCTTAAGAATGTAATCAGCCTGAAATGTGTTTATGCGGTTTAAGGTGCAAAAAACATCATTTTCTACATACTATACAGTTTTGTTTCTCCTCTAAGCCCCGCCTCCTAAAGCAGGTCAATTTGTACAAAGCTCATTGTTTTAAAAAGGTTAATGATTTAATGATTCTTATTGGTCATTCATGGCATTCTGTGGTCAAGTATATTGTGTATAATGACTGCTACCATATATAACTGATCATTGTCACATTATATTATATGAAATTAGTCAGGTCTTAGGTTTATACCACAATTAAAAGTACGGAAATTACATAGTGACCAAAAAGTGCGTATACTGTATTTATACGCAAATGTAAGTCACTCTTCTCAGAAAGGAACATTGGAATCTTCCTTCCTTCATCTGCTGTTCAAGAAGGGAAGGAAGATGTCTCCACACCCTTCAACTGTGATTCACACATACTGTAGGAAACACACACCCATCTCCAGATCTCACAGATTAACGCAATTCATTCATCTGACAGTTTTTATGTTTTAACCATATCTTGTGGTTTACGAATCAGTGCACATGTAGTAGTCCCCTTACTTTTCTGAACTGTAAATGTTGTGTTACTCCATTTTACATCATTGTACAGTACCGTTCATTGAAACAACCTTTACTGTTGCGATACAAAGCAAATACTTCAATCACGAAAGGAAAGCTTTCATATGACGCAGATGAATGTTGAATGCCCTCACATGACTCTTTGAGACCCTTTTAAATTCTGCCAGCTCAAATTCCTAGCCAAACAGACACAAGAGTGAAAGAAATGCATGTAATTCTGTCAACCAAATCTGCAACTTTCCTGCCCAGACAAGTGTGAGGTTATCAAAAGCAGAGGTTGATATAAGAGAAACCAAGCCAATTCCTGTAAACTGTGCACTGAGAATGGCCTGTATTGTAGCATTTTTTTTTTTTTTCTACAATAAGCATTTTACAAGACCAATAATGTGTGATGTATCTGCATTTATACTAAATTTTGTAACGGATTACTCCAAAATGGCAATTAAAAACATTTTAATAAAAACATTTTTGTGTGTTTTTCTTTGCTCATTATTTCTTCTGCAGGACAACCATAAAAACTACAATTATTTCATTTAGAGACTGTAAGTAAATTCCGGTATAAAGTGTGTATAGACACTACATCACAGTCTTCGTTATAAAAAAGAGCCTTACATGTAAATATGTTGGGAATGTAATGGTACATTTTAAGGAGTTATTTTGGCATTTTGCCTCAAAGCTTATATTTGTCAAGCTGTCTCCATGATTTTACATTTAGTGGTACAAAGTGTTCAGCTGGATCTATGACTCATTGTTTGAAAGCTTTGGAAGCATTACATGATTATATCAATGCATGATTTACAGCCTGACTCTGGTCATGTTATAAAAAAGTATATAAAGGTTTTTTTTTTGTCTACAATATCCTTTGATATGTTTCTCTCACCACTTTTTTGGAGCCCTAACAGCTCCAATATATAGCCTACAGTAATAACACCACCAGCTTATTTTGCTAAATAGTTTCAGCAGAATCTTCTCAATGAACTGCATGAATGGAACTGAATCAGAATGATCTGATGGCAGCAGATCTTGAACACTATTAAAAGGATTTGACTTACGGAGCAACACATTGTTAACATTGCAAAATACACATGGGTTTTGTTCAATAAACAGTACGTTAATGCGGAGTTACATTTAAACAAGCTTGTTACTTTGTTACCTGTTGCTTAACTTAGTTTTTAAGTAAAGATATTTGAAAAAATGTGGGTAACCAAACAAAATACTGTGGAAGGAAGTCAATGGCTACCATTATCTGTTTGGGTGAGTAAATGATGACACAGTTTTCGTCTTTGGGTGAACTATTCTTTTAGAAATATTGTTTAACTTTTCCAGTCTTTTTTTGTTCTTGTTCCTGTGCTGACCATGAAGACAAAGTCTACCATTTCTCTGGAGAGCTGAGTGAAGCACTTAACTAACGTTATTCCTCATTTTATTAATCAGAACTGTACTGGGAAGTTGTATTGCTTCATTAAGAACTTGAAAGCCTATTTCTGGTAATTCAGCAAAATATGTTACTTACCGTAACTTTGTCATTGCCCTACTAAAGTGATTCATATCCAGAGTGGAACCACTGACCATTGATCAGCGTTGCACCATCAAGTGCTGTAAACTCTCAACAAAGTGACACTTTCTGGCAGCATGCTTCCACAACGACCAAAAGATGGCGCCTTTGTCTGACAATGTGAAGCTTCACGGATAACCAAATACCAGAAGAAGTGCTACACTGCAGGACAAAGAAATATACAGGTAGAAGTCTTATGTTTTGAATACCTAAAGACAAGGTGATCACTTGGACCTGCAGCATTGATATAGTTATCAGATTGCTGGTTACACGAAGAGAAGACACCGGGGCTAGTTGTCACACTTTTCACTCCAGTTCATATTTTTGTCGCTTTCTGACTGTGTATAAATGAGGCTAATGGGGCACGTGAACATTAATAACGATATTATGCTATTAATTTATCATTAAAGAACAAAGACTTCTAACCATGTAAAAGCTAGTGGGTGTAAAGCACAAAAGACGCCGCTCAGCCCCAAAAGAATGAAGTCACCTGAACCCGAAAGACCTCGATGCGCGTGCGGGAATGATAAAGCGCGTTTACCCCTTGTGACAGAAAGCACGTGCAGAAATACACGATTTCTCGATTTCTATCGATGGGTCCCGTGCCAATATATTGCTTAGGGGTCCGAGAAACTCCTGTAGCGACGCAATTGCTTTCAATTTAAAACCAGGCTTGCAAATTTGTCTGTAAGATGTTTAAAATACTTATTTTTTCTCTAGCTTGTATTGGTTCTAGATACTCTTTCCCGGATTTTTTTTTAGATGTAGGTCGAAACATAGGGCCTATAACAGCTGCAATGCACAGATAAAACAAACAATTAACACACTGATAAATATAACAAATATAAACCAAAACAAATTTTTATTAAGGTCTGGAAATGTAGCTAATAACAAAAATAGGCTAATAAAACACAATTTTGCAGTCTAAATGAGCAATTTATCAAATTCATACGCTTCATTAAATGTGTTGCAGAAGAAGATGATTTATGCCGAATCAAGGGCAGGTGTGTAAAACATGTTCACATACTGCCAGAAGATGGTGCTCTGTGAATGAATTCAGCTCGAAAGCTGTGCGTGTGTGGATGTGTGTGTGGATGAAGGCTGGGATGGTTGTGATAGAGAAAAGGCAGCATCACCGCGCGCTCTGCCTCCGTTGCGTCCGCGCGAGCCGCAGCGATTCGCTTCTTCAGCAACCGATGCTTGTCCCTCACTGTGTCAACATCCAGAGAACAGTTCGTTTCCCTAAATAACCTCAGCAGGGCATGAACGTAGGATTCTTATCCAGCTGAATTAAGGATTTAAAGCGGGGAGAGGAGAGCGTTTGTTCCCTGGACATCATTTGGTGAGTGTATAATGTCATTCCATCGCACTCAGTGTTTGTTTGCGGGATAATGCACTATTTCAGCTTAGCTCAGTTCTGTCAAAGATGTCTGTTATTTTGGTTAAGATGGAGGAAAGTAATACAGAATTCAGTTCCAACAAACCTGCCTCAATTTGCTGAATAAAGAGAGAGAGAGAGAGAAAGAGCACAGTGCTCAGTTTAACAATAGATTTTGGCATCGCAGTTCATTTAAAGAGACTGACCCAAATTTGAAATGGAAGGTGGGTGAGTGGAAGGTGTAGTGAATTTGGGAATACATAAGGATGGCATTTTTGTCTCTCTTAAACACCTGAACAAAGCTCTTCAATGACATGGCAGGTAAACCTGCACAGGTGTTACGTTTCACCTTGACAACTGTATTAAGTTGGTTTAAATGGCTATTTGAGATACTTTAATCCAGAGTTTCTGCTGAACAGATGATTTGAAATGCCATGAGGTCTAGCACAACCCCCATGAGCTCATTTTGGTCCACTTCCACTTCCGGACAGAGTATAGGCTGTCAAGATATCTACAGCTAATACTTTGTCATTGTGTAGCCTACTAGTTTAAATAAGCATTGTGAAGCAGCACTGGATGACCCTGCTGCTGGTAGTGCTCCTCACACTCATTAAAAGTCTTTCCTTTATGTTCAACTGCCATTTAAAACCTTCATGAAGTGATGTTACGCACTCACTGTCAGTGTCCATATGTCAAGACTATTGCATTTTACAAATGCATTAATTGGCATTTCAGGTGTGAGTATTTTACAGTGCTGGAAATGAGGTGACGAAGCCTTTCCATTTGGAGGGAATACTGTATTGATCTGGAGAGCTGACTGGCAGATCTTTCCACAGGGTGCCTGATCGCATCTGTAAATAAGCCCACTGAATGAGCTGTAGATGATGAGGGACGAAGCTGGATCAAAGGCGTGTAATGTTATCTACACAATTCTCAATGCTGGCCCCTGCAAATTTCATGGTTTCACATGAAATGCACACCGCTTGCAGCATGCTAATGGGATGAAGAATGTCTAAAGCACCGAGATCCTGTTTATCGAAACATCTCAGTTATCTCCTTGTTGTTTGTTTGAAAGCATGCACGGACAGAGAGATAACGGAGATATTCAGTTTTGTTTGCTCTTACCGGGCCAGAAGATTTGGCCGGATCGTTATTAATTCTTCTCGTCTGCCATCTCTCGGTTTGTCTTCTGCGCCGTGGCAGCATGCTTGAAAAGCACCATGTGTTTGCTGATGAAACAGGGAAAACGTGCGAAGTGCTTTTCACAGATAGCCACTATTTTAACAGACAGATTTCATGCCTGGCATTCAGGGCCCTGTTGTTCGAGGAAAATCAACTTGGGGCTAGTTCATCAGGCATGAATGCTGTTGGATGAAGATGAGAAACTCTCAAAATAGGTATCATTTGAGTTATTCAAATGAATCAGGATTGTAATGGCTTGTCTGTGTGTACTGTAACTAGACACTGATCCGTCATGGGTTTTGCTGTGCAGATTACTAATTAGTGTAGCTATCAAGGTCTCCAAAGGCTAATTGTGCACCTAGAAAGCCTGGCGTTTAAGAAGCTGTCATCATATTTGCTGTTCCATGATATGAATTATTTATTTCACCGAGCCCAAGGTGAGGGTTGGCTCTGTTGTTAACCATGGGACATACCTTGGGTTACAATAAGTGGTGGTTCAGTTTTAATTTGGAGCCACATAGCTTTATTTGCTTAGATTTTTTCCCCCACATGGACACATGACAGGTTCAGGTTAAAAAGGGTCAGCACTTGCTTGATATTTATACAGAGCTAACAAACATCATGTACCGGTGGGCAATGGCAAGCGAAAAAAAAAAACTGTCGCTTTTGTTGACTCATTAGGCTGGAATCAGTGAGGTCATTGCCGCCAGAAGGGACAGGTTCAATATAACGCATAATTCTGCGGGCAACCAAGGATCTTAAGATTATGATGATGTCAGGTTTCATTTTCTGAGATTCGTACATTATCAGCTGTCCATTATTCATCTGTGTATAGTAACAGGTTTTGATACCAAGGTAATGCATTAGCGGTTACAGAAAATGTGTAGCTTGAATTCACAAAATTAAGTCGTTTTTTTTTCTAATTTTACATGTTAAATTTCATCTGTATATTTAACAAAGGCTTGCTAAATGGTATTATTACCATAAAAAAAAAAAAGTTGTCTACATTGCAAAAAGTGGTGGGATTTGCTCAGAATATTGATTCAGTCGGCAATAAAATAACTTGAAGTTTGCATCCAAAGTGGCTTACTTATCTAGTATATGTTACTACTTGAAAAAAAAGTTGAGGAAAAACTCTGTATTATTTCTTGTGAGATTCTGAAGTGCGCATCTGATGGACACTTAACTTTTTCTGCATCTGCTTTGAGGCCAGGAGAGAGGATTTGTAAATGGCAATAAAGTCGAGCAGCTGATGCTGCAGGTCAAATGGGATGTACATCCATAATATATAGAATGTACTTTTTTAGGGGTCACACAATTCAAATTCAAATGTTGTAGAAATTTTGGACACGTCATATAAATGAGTCATTAAATCATTAACCCAACCAATTAGTTCAAAAGACTGCTTCGTTTAGTGATAAAACACAACTGAAGTGTTCCCCAGAGACGTAGTTGCTGTCGCCGTGGTTTTCTTTTGAATTATTAACGTTAGCAAAAATGGACCTAACAATATTGTGTCTAAAATGTAAGTTCATCAAATTTTAACTCGTTGTTTATTGAGCTGATGTGCAAAAGCAATATCACACTCATTCACGTTTGCAATTGGTGCTTTTAGTGATTGTTAGATGTTCCATTATCTTCCTGGCAGAATCCGACATATGAGAATTTTTTTTCTCACACGTGCCTAATTATTTGAAATATCATATTTCAGATCTCCCAAAGTTCCCCCACAAATATCACAAAAAGACCCACAATAACCAGAGACACAGTTGCACTGTCACAAGAAAAAATGTGAATATCTGGTCACCTTGTTAGGTGTTATTTTGAAAAAGGTGTATATTTCTAATTGTGAAATTGTCAGAGAGTTGTAAAGAGGCTAGATAAAAAAAGATTTGTTTTGTTTATTTCAAATCAAGGTCATGTAAGTTGGACTGTATGATCATAAGCATTGCCCATTTCTTTTATAAAACCGGAGCTGTATGGAAAAAAAGTTAGTGGAGATGTGTGAAAAACAAAGTGCATTCTGTAATCCTATTGCATTTTTGTATTTGGCATTCTAAAAAGTATCAGGATGCTTTGCCGATGGTAAAATATAGCTTTTCTGCTTGTTTAGCTCCACATGCTTGGCGTTTTCCCTTCCACACATGATAGAAGGGCTGCTTTATATAGTCTTGTTTTCATGCTGTGGAGGGAAATAATTCTCTGACCAACTGATCCTCATTTGCTGAGTCAGTGGAGTCTGTCTGTGTGAGTGTGTCTCTCACCATATTGATTTTCCTTTTTTCTTTTTGGAAAGGCGGAAGAAAGGGTCTAAGAATCAAACGGTAAACACTCGCTAGGGAGAAGAGGGGGTTAATCATATGGCGCAGATTCACAGCTAAATCCCGCCAAATGCCCTGTCATATCACGTTCCTGAATATGCCTGCATCCTGTCAGCGCGTTGCACCTCGGCTGCTTTGCACACCTTGAGCAGAAAGCGTTCATCACCAAGCCTGCTATTTTTAGACCAGTATTTTTAGCAGGGTAGAAAATAAAATCAAATGCATGGTTGTAGTCCACCCAGTAACGTCTTTGATTGACAGCTGGGTCCTGCTCAATAAAAAAGATGTCTAGAAAGGATAAGAGAGGTGAATATGACAAAGCAATAATGAAAGGTTTCCATCACTCTAACAGTAATTTTACACGCTTTCGTTTTTCAAATAGGGCTTTGAGGTAGTTATGCTTTGTCAGTATGACGTAACACGGGAGAGTGAGGTAAGATGTGCCACTTTTAATATTGTCCTTTAGAGAATGAGACATGAGATCAGAGTAACATATTTCAGTACACTGTAACATTTATATAATTTATGTGTATAAATGTATGCATATCTCATTTCTGAGTTTCTGAGTCATCATAAAGGCAGTGCCATGAGCAGCTGATGCACACACAGCTTTGGGCACCTGCAGGTTTAGCAGCAGAAATGATGACCTCGGACCCCCTTTTCCCCAGTAGAGGGTGCAGTGACTGACTGATTACCTCAACCTTCTCTGGGGTGCTGCCTGCAGAGTCACGCTTCACTGCATGTAATTATCAAGGATGAAACCATTTTCTAAGTGTTTGCCTTTTCCTCCCCTTCGGATTCCCTTGTGTCATCCCCATCCAAAAAACTAAAATGCTACTTGATAGAAGGGCCACCAATTAAGTGGCCAACAGTCAGTAGAAACAAATGAGACTCGATTTATAGTTAATAGTTACAAAATTATTACAAGTTCTTGTTTGGAATGGAACATTGTGGTTAAATTGGACTAAAAAGCAAACATTCCCAATTAAAATGAGCCTTTTGTTCGGGTTAACTATGTAGCTATATATATATATATATATATATTTTAGTATTGCTTTAAGGAGCTGTGCTGTCCTTTTTTCAGTTAGTGTCTCTTCAATCAAATTTAGGGTCCAAGACCCTTCAATATATTGTGTAGTATTACAAACAGTGAGATTGTTATGCATTTGTGCAGTGCAGTGTTGTTAAATGCAAAATATGGATTTTAACTAACTATATTAAACTATTTTAAAAGAAAAATATGATATTTATTGCAAAAATAATGACTGCTCCAAACACTTAGCCCATAGTTGAGTCATTATTATGCTCAGCACAGAAACAGTTCTGTGGCACAGAAATTACGTATTTCAATTGTAATCTTCTAAACATAGCACATGTTGCTATTTTAAAACACGGTACTATGATTCATGCAGAAAACAGGATGCTGTCTCAAAATAAGTACTGCTTTATCTGACTTACCTCATTGACAGATGTAGCTAACATCTGAATACTACAACAAAGTCCTTAAAAAGATTAAGAATTTGGTCATTAATTTAATCACACTTGTATTGTTCCAAAGCTTTTTTTACACAAAAGTTTGTTTTTTTTAATAGATAATTTTTTTATCATGAAAACTCATGGCAATGGTAATGTTTTTGTTCTGTTACACTGCTACTACTGTGGCAGAGCAAGTACCAGTCTTTCTACTGCAGATACATCTATAGACGTGCTGCTGTAAGCATTTAGAAAATACTGCTGCTGCATATAACACATAGGCTTTTATCACTTAAATACGGTGGCTGAGAGAGCTCAGCACGCTGCAAATAGAAAAAAGCATGTGAAAGGTAATAAAACAATTTCATTGATTTGACAACACATGCACTGCAAATGCTCACAACACCACCAAAAAAAAACAAACCCAGCGTACCCTTTTGTTTCTCAACTGTACTGTACGTCATTTATATGCGTCCCGTGGATGCTCTCCATAATGATGCTATGGTGATGTTGTGCTGCCGAATTGGCGAATAAAGTGTTTTTTTTTTTTCTTCTTTCAATACAAAAAGTATTCTCCTCACTTCATAATGTTACGGTTGAACTGTGTTTTATACTTTTTTGGACCTTGACAGTAGAAATTGTTTGTCATAGGCCTCCTGGTTTTCGTTCCAAAGATGAACAAAGCTTTTAAGGTTTTGGAATGAAATGGGGGTAAGTGATTAAAACAACATTTTCATTTTGGAATGGAGTAACCCTTTAAGAAATGACCCCATTTATAACATTTGTGAAACTACTCCATAACTGATCTATACAGGTGGAACTGGAGAGGTGGAGGGTTTCTGAAGTGCACCATAACTGCTACAGCAGCCCACAGCTTATTGGCTGCTAATGCAGAGAAAAAAAAAAACAATCATCTGCAGCATGTGAATGATGATGTAATTAAATCAGACTGAGTTAGAACCTATTGGTCTTTGCCATCTAGAGTTTTATGGCGTACATTCAAAATTAGCAGATTCTTTCCTCCAAAAGGACTTGCAGAATCATAAGCAATTAATCACAGAGCATATTCAATGCCATATTTATTAGAAAGCTACATTTGAAAACCAGAAATAACACAGAAGAGATACAGAGAAGATATGTTTCCCCTTTTACAATGGTCTAGCATTGTGGAGTGACGATATGCAGGTGGAAAAAGTGTACCTTCAGCTACTTTGTGAATGTTTGGATGGCTCCAGCAGTTCGTGTGGAGGTTGACCGCTCATTCCACCAAAAAAGCAGCAGAGAGGGTAAAGGTTCTGGAGAGTGATTTAGTGAACAAACAACAAGGCTCCACTCATTCAGGAGGAAGCATACACTTACAGGAGTGAATGGAGATAAGGAGGTGTAGTTCAAGTGAATGGTGAGTGGACTGTCAATCCCCAAAATAACAAAAAGGCACCAAAGTATTATAAGAGTGGTCCATATGACCCATTCGCTTTAATGTGTACCGTACGATTGGTTTATGTGATGAAATTTGAATTAATATATATGGAAAACCTGACATAGCACATTGTCACATTCAGAATTAATGATGTTTGGTCTCAAAAAAGCAATGACATTGTCATCAGGGGGCCATTTTTGTGGTATGTATGACTTTTGCGCTCCATCTCAGAGTTTCCACACAGGAGAAGGTCATCCGTGAATAATGACTTGGGTGACTTTGAGCCTTAGAGCCCCACCCGAGCTCGAGAGGCGTGAGATACGCCAGAGGGGGGGGCGTGTCTCTCATGAGTGACTGCCCAAGGTGTAGGGCTGGTCACTGGGGCATCACTTGAAGCCCCCTCAACGGAGCAGTCAGCTGGAAACTGTAGCAAACATTAGCGGTGTGGTTACCATGACATCCATCCAACCAGTGAGGCAGGCTTCCTGGCTTGACTCCATTGGGAGTTGTGATGGCTGGATTTAGAGGGAAGTGGGACACACCATTGTGACGAAAATAATTTTTGGCAGAGAGAATGAATGCCTAGTTCTATATAAACACCGGTGGAGTAATAAAAATCATTTTCAGCTAGCTCATGCATCCGTGTGCTGGCAAACTTGACAATGAATTGCTGTGTAAATATCATCAATTGGATTCTGTGGGATCTATTGGTTGTTTACCAACCTGGCTCGTATTTATGATTACCTCAATCTCACACTCCGCACAAAGCTTCACCACAATCAATCCTAAGAAAATCAATTCTGAGAAACGTCTGGAAGCCACCGGGCCATACTGTACTGTCTCAGATGCATGCAGGGAAGAAGTATTCTGTTGAATTGAGACCATGAGCGGTCCATGACCGTGCAGTAGAGTTTAACTACATCACAGTGACTGGTTCTGCACGTCGGCCTTGTAATGGATCATGGGGGAGGAAGTTGTGGCGGTAAGGATTGGACAAGCAGGGCATTCAAGGTTGAATGGTTACCCTGGACCCTCATATCCGCTGAGAGGACACACTGGTCAGTGTTCCATGGAGAGTGTAATAACAGTAAAATGTTACGGAAATTAATCTTGTCGTATGTTGTTGTTGTTTTTATTGAGGTTGTGCTTGTTCTTGTATATTTATCATTATCCATTAATTGAGGCTTTTGTTACCTTTCAGTGAATAATTCTTTCAATTTCAGTAGATAAAATTGCTTTGACCTTTGACCTTTAACCTTTAATTGTACGTTTTCATAAAACTCCAACAATGCCCTTTTAAATTCTCTAATAGCTGCATAATCTAACCTTTGCACAGAAGAGAATGCATAAAAGATATTGTTATTGTTGTCGAAATGCGTTGCTGCTGGTTATAACTGAAGTTATCTGTGTCGTGGCACTGATGTGGCAAAGAGAGCGTGAGAGAGAGCGAATGTGGGCTTGTTCCGTCTCGCTTTTGTTTAAACAAGTGTGTTCAGACGGTGATAAGGAAGAGAAAGGGATATAGTGGAGAGTCAGGCTCCTCCGGTTGGGCACTTCTTTTCAGTGCCAGGATCAGGTTGACCTTGGAGATAATATTGAGCCTTATCCCCGTTTGTCACGGGTGAGGAAAAACAGATTATACTCTCTAAAGTCGCTGCTGACTATATAGAGCCTTGATGGCCTCCCACATCAACGACGTCCTCAACCCATCCTCAACCTCAGCACTTGTTGGTTTTCCTTGGAAATCCATGCCAGTGACTTTTCCAGCTTTCACTTACCTGTGTTGCTTCCTTTTAGCAATTAGGCATCTTCCTTAAGATCTAATTTGAGTTGAATTGGCTGCAAACTACAGGAACTTGATGTAGTGCATCAGAGGAATTCAGCCACTTAAGATTTGATCGGATCATTGACACATGAGGAGCCGAATTCCACAAAGAGGCCTCAAGACAACAGGAAGTCATAAATCAGCCCATGATACCCTGTTGCCTACCTCTTGCAAGCAGATCCAACAGACATTGTCACAGGATAGCTTGCAACATTAACACAAAAGAACATGTATTGAGAATCACAACTCAGGAAGGAGATTGTCAATATTGGGCAAATAACCAAGAAAATGGTCAAAACCACAGGACATCATTATCATAACATGGGTAAAATAATTAAAGATTTTGTTGGATAGATCTCCATTCCCCAACTCAGGACCAGACTGAAATTCCTGATGAGACGTTTCATTCCCATCCAGGCTTAAAATACACTAAATCGGCATCAAACTTCATTCTCTTAAACTCACTCTTATCTCACTTTCTCTCTTCCTGCAACTCGTAAGAATCTGTGAATGCGTGTGTTTATGTGTTAGTTTAGTTTTTATGTGTCTAGTTTAGGTTTATCCAATAAAGCCGTATTTATAATTGAAAAGAGAAGTATTTTGTGTTTTGTGCTTACAAGTTAATGTCTTAAACTGCTGATCTTGTTACTGTGCTTGTTAATAGTGTTTACACTATAATCTGGATTTTAATATCCAGCACAGAGTTGATGTTATACGGCTCGTTCAGTGAATCGCAGACCGACTTAGTGATCCCCCATAAAACAGAGATTCTGTGCAAATTCCCTATAGAATCTTAAATGATTCTGATTTGATTCTTAGTTTGAGCTAATTTTGCTACATTGAATTGGAATCTAAACTAAAAAAAAAAAGAGAAATGAAGTGATTTCTAGGATTTTCAAGGATGGTTGACAATTTGTCTAACTAGTAGTGACTAGTGAAATCATTTGGCTTATCTAGATCTTTTTTTCCTGCAGTAAGTAAAAAATCCAAACTGCTTACACAAGTGTTTTGAACAGTAAGATTTTTAGTTGTTGTTGTTTTTTTCTCTTCTGCTCACCAACACCAATTTATTTCATCCAAAGTTCAGCAAAAGCAGTTTTTAAATCTTTTTTTCTATTTATAATATGACTTCTTTTAGAATGTTTTAACATGTAATTTATTCCTGTGATTTCAAAGGTACATTTTTAGCATCATTACTCCAGTCACATGATCCCACATGATCCTGCAGAAAATAAACTCACAATTTCTTTTTGAAATAAATCTTACAATTAATGACAAAAATAATGTTTGGAAATGTAAACTGATATTTCCAACTGACATGCTTAAATCTGATTGGCTGATTAACATTCTAAGGTGTGCAATTATTTTTAAGGAACTGCACGGTGAACATAGTTCCAGGCAGCTCTTTGACTGCATTTCAGTTCCATATCACTTCGCCGAATGGTTTCTGTTATTTTAAAGGTCTTACAACCATATATATATATATATTAGTGGTGGGCCGTTAACGGCGTTAACGCACTGCGTTAACGCGAGACTCTTATCGCGCGA
>JAUMHQ010000090.1:10311218-10326506 GCA_032361165.1 Enteromius paludinosus | reverse complement strand
CGATAAGAGTCTCGCGCGTTAACGCCGATAACGGCCCACCACTAATATATATATATATATATATATATATATATATAATATAACATGTGTCTATGCTTACAACAACAAAATAACCAAAACCCACAATGACATTGGCTTAACAAGTAAATATAGTAATCAATACGATAAAATTTCCTGCTCATTTCCATGTTTTGCCACAAAATTACGTTGAAGTATGTACGGAAAGCACATACTGTACTCTCTCTCTCCTGCTCTCTCTCCCTCAGAGACACATATGCGCTAATGTTGTTAGCACTACTCTGACAACTTTAGCTGTAACATCAACTTGACAACAATTTGACTTCTCACAAGTGAGGTAACAACGGCACTGTGAAAAAAAAAAGGATCTTAAAATTTTACTAATGCACAGATTTTCAGGTAATTTACATCTCTCTCTCTCTCACACACACACAGACTCAAAACTTAGCTATTAACTGCATTAGTCTGCTATCAATGTTTCAAGCCTCTGTTATGAGGTCTAAAATGATGTTTTGGAATTAACATCAGAGGTGTTGGGTGAGATACGGAAGAAATAATTCTACTCACAATTAAATCACAAATTAAATATATCATAGGATCAATGGCTTGAGGTGTGGAAACCATAGTATAAGTGGAATAATTGACTCTGGGCTGTTGAATTATTTGAAAAATAATGCACACCCTGCTGAAACAAACAGCAGGTTAGGAATGTTTTGGATTAAGCTGGTTCTTTACTGGGCCAGCTTAATACAAACCAGCAAAGGACCTGCTTAAACCAGCATCCCAGCTTCAAAAGATCCCTAACCATGTGCTGTTTGTTTTTTCAACAGGGCACCTGAGGTGTAAAGGCCATGATGCAAATCACCACCTCTGGTGTACATTATTTTTCTAATAATTCAACACCCTGTCGTCAATTATTCCTTACACACACACACACACACACACACACACATATATATATATATAAATACATACTTTATTGATATTATAGTTTAACAGCATTGTAACCTTGGAAGCCTTGTGAGTATAAAGCAGAAACCTTTGGTCTCCACTGTATTTTGGCATTTCTTCTACTACTTTTATAACTCACTTGAATTGTCTTATGTCATCATGCACCAATGGAATGAAATAATCAATGTGGTAATCAGGGGAATTAATTTAAGATTTGCTGTCTCTCACAGCTGCTAATTTCCACCGCTTATGATTGCATTGCTGATGAGAGTCACCCGTTATTATCAAGAATGGCTTATTACAGAGTGCCACAAGAGCCTCTTTTATATTCCCAGCATGAGTTTGTGACAGTTGTCTGTAACAAACAGATTAGACACAATCTTGCAGTGATGAATGGCACAACTATTGCTGAAATGGCACTTACATTTTACGCTATGCTAGTAAAATAATTTCCTACCCCAACTTCTCTGGCAAAGCTGGGATCATATTGAGAATGATATGGCGCTCTAGCTGTGCTAATTTCCTAACTTTGTTATTTCAGTCCATGTGCGTTGAATATGCGATGGAACAGTGATTAGACCAATTACTGCAACCACAGGCAGATTGCAGCGGGGTGTCCTCATGCCCACCTGCTACAGATCTCGCCCTTCCTTTGGTGCCACTCAAGACGTGATCCTTCCTGCCTAGTCTCAATCACACAGTCTCATAATCATGGCCCAGTTTGGCCAGCCTACTGCTGTGTGAATGGCACAAACAGGTCAGCAGGGCTGCGTGAATTAGAACCTCTTATGGACTCAGAGTTGACATAGTCAAAAATAGTCCATCGCCATCATTGGTTCAATCTGATTTTTTACAACGGGAATACGTTTTGTATGTAAAGACAACTTTAAATAATTTGTCTCCTCAGCATCACCACAGAGCCATTTTGGAGAGTATCCGCTGGACGCAAACTGCGTATGCTATTCTATATAAGCCATGCCACAAGGATGTGCTATTTTCATTCAAATCAAAGAAACTGTATTCTTGTGTTGCGGCTGACACAGAAAAGCGTACACAGTTTGTGTCAAGCAGATATTCTCCAAAACCGTGCTACGGTGACACGGAGACACCCATGAGACAAAATGTAGAAAAAAGTTTTATTTTCTTTGCGTACAAAAAGTATTCTCGTCACTTCATAAAATACAAATTGAACCACTGATGACAGATGGACTACTTTGACGATGAGTACTTGGCAGTTAATGGAACAGTCAAAAGCCTTTCGGCTTTCATCAAAAATATCTTCAATTGTGTTCTGACATTGAAACAAAATGAAATCAAAAAAGAAAATACACGTACAAGATGTATCTTTCCATTGCGGCTGACACAGAACTGTGTATGTCATGGCACATCTTGATTTTGCCAAATTTGATGTGCCCCTAGCGCCTAGGTCCACATATTTTGTTGACCCTAGAACAACATTCTAATGCAAAAATATAGTCTTGACCATATCTCTACACCTAAACCTAAATTTACACATGCGTAATGCCTAAAATCAAATTCTAGATGACTAACACTGCTGTGCAAGCACCAAACACTGATTGTAAGCCTAAACTTCCCAAAAACTGTTTCTTCAAATCTGGTTAATCACAATGTTGTTCCATGTTGCACTTGGTAAAATCAGGTTGGTGGTATATGTTATGATGCTATAGTGATGCTTAAAATGTGTTCCAAAGATGAACAAAGCTTCTAGGGGTTTGGAACGACATGGGGTTAAGTGATTCATGACAACATTTTCATTTTGGGGTGGAGTAACCCTTTAACTTGATGCTGTCAGTAAATGCTGTAACTTGGCACAAAACAACCAAGCAGTAAAACTCTACAGAGCCATAATAATCATAATCCACTATTAGAACAATGCTGGAATATTTAGAGGTTTGTGCATTCGATTAACGGTTTGCACTAAAGGAGGTGAAAAGTGCAATTTATGTCTTGATTGTTGGCTTGAAATGGGCCTTGTGGACCTAGCCTACCAGCTAATTCACCCAATCAGCAAAACCTAAAATGAATTCCTGCCAGTCAGCAGCTGTTTATGACCACATTTTCTGGTTAATATGCAAAATTAGTTATTTTTGCAACATCAGTCAAAAGTAAATGAATGCCCTTACAGCCGTGTGTTTCCAATCTAGTTTTATTTAGTGAAAAAATATTATTCTTATTCATTAAGGGTGCATTGAATGTGTTCAAAGTGACAGTAAAGACATTGGTTATGCAAGAATTTATAATAACTTGCATTAACAAACATTATTAACATTATGTAATGTTTAACAGTTTATTAGTTACTATATATTCACATGGCTACTGTACAAATATGAGATAATATGCTTGTTAATGTTTACTTGTACTTATGAAACATTACCTTATAATTAACAGATCATTATTTCATCTAAACTGAAATGCCTAGATGTCATTAACCTTTCAGTTCATATGATCAGGCACTGTTTAAAAATATTTGAATTATTATTGCAGAATACAGATAGTTTAAATATATATGATCGGTTAAGCGTTATATAATATTTGTTAAACATTTACTAATCAAAGCTATTATAATGTGTTAGCAAGATGTTTATAATGTTAGAAACCTGTTCTATATCAAATAAATGCTGTACTTTGAATATACTGAATATTTTTTTATGTTTCCACAATAACATTAAACAACACAACTGAATATTCTGAAAGTTCATTTTTGCCATCACAGCAATAAATGACCTTTTAAAGGAAAAACGGTTATTTAAAGTTTAAATATTGTAATATATGATTTGGTGTATTTGATCAAACAAAGGCAGTGTTAACAATTTTGAATGATTTTTTAATTCATTTTTTTTACTGTGTGGGTGTTTAGTAGATTGTTATGGCATAGATCTTTATTTGTATTACTTGCCATCTTTTAGATGGTTTCATCATTATGTATATACAAAATAAGACTGTGACATGTGTCACATCCAAGACCTTTGGTAGAAACAAACAACTGCACAAACTTTCACATCCTAGTTTTTCTAGTGAGCTCAAATATAGGTCATTCTCTTCTAGTTAATTGGCAGAATTAATAAAGAAGCTCTAATTTCAGTCCTTAATATCAAATGACAGGAGACAGAGCAACTCTTTTCAGAAAACCTGACAATTTATTGTCTGTCACATTTCTCCACAGGATCCAAAGCCTGAACTATATGTATTACTCAGAATTTAATGGCTGCCATTAGGTGGAGGTAAATTGGAGCCATCAGTCAAATAAGACACTCATAGCTGAACTGTAACACTGACAAACTTTGTCCATGTTTCGCAGAATTAAAATGACTACATTAAAAGCTCACTGTTTTGTCTGTGTGTGTGTGTGTGTGTGTGTGTGTGTGTGAGAGATTATTTCTCAATTTTAATCAAGTATTATATCTTATTGTGCATAAAGATGGAAGACTTGGATCAAAATGTCTCCCTCAGAAATATGCATGAGAGCTGTATTAAGTAGAAATGGCTTTATTTTTTCCAAATTAAACTCCCTCATGAAGTTATTTCAATTGAGCCTGACCAATATTCGTAGCTGTTATTAAATAGTTTTTTCAGTGGCCACATAGACAATTAATTAGGTTAATTCACAAGAGATTCAACTCTCCAGATACAAACTGTAGTTTCTAAGTGCTTGTCTTTGCTAGAAATACCGGCAAGTATAACTAGAAAGAGAGATTTTTTTTTTTTTTTTTTTTTTTACTATTTCAAATGTTGAACGCCACCATTTGTTGTTTCCAAATGACCCATGCAGTAAATTGTCAGAGACCGTGTCCCGGTGCAATGAACAGGAACGGCTGAATATATTTATGTATATGGCAACATCTCTGATGTATTACATTTTACAAGTGAACTCAACCTATTATGATTTATATGCTCTTTTTGAGTAGCAGTTTTGCAACAAAAAAAAATATATCCAGTCATGTTAAGAGGATGCTTTTATTAACTGTCCTACATGACAAATCATGATTGATATTGGTAACAACGCATGCTACATAAATACACACTGTCTGGATTTGGATAAGTTTTGCTCATCGTCTCAGTAAATCTGGAAAATGAGAGTCCAGTGAGCTGAAAAGATATCGTGAGAAAACCCCTGATTATGAGGGTTTGTTGCTGGTGCACAAACATATGGAGCACCATATGGTCAAATAGAGTGTTAGTGCCCATTTAACAATAGAAAATATTGCTAAAAAACAAAACAGCAGATTCTGTAGTACAACTAAAATACTGCTATTCAAAACTACGCAGTAGTGAACGTTTTCTGCCTGGAGCTTGAAAATGGAAATTCACTCGTCAGATGTGGAAACAATGTGCATAACCGCAACGCTTTCACATACAACTGTTGTGACATCCAGCATATTCTATAATCACTGAAGTTGTTGCATAATTGGTCTGCATACTTCAAAAGGTCATATGAATAATGCTTATCCTTGAAAAAATATGTTCTTTTGCACCGATATAACTGCCAGACTAAGTTGGTTTTGCGTTAGATAAGGAAATATTTCATGTTTAGAGATTTGCATGTTCTGGATTTTTCACGCTCTGGATCAGCGCGGCATATCTCTGAGTGTGTGAATCAAGCATATATACTGTAATCCTCATAGATACTGTATGTTATGATGGAGAACTCTATGCAAATGCATGCATGTACCCTCTCTTTGCATTAAAATGTGCTGCTTTGTTTATCGTACACCTCCACCTGTCCTGGAAGGTCACGTCTTGTGTTCCCAGATCCATTTTTCGGGCTTGAAATGCACTGCTGTATTTCAGACTCATCGTCTCACTGCGATGGATGGAATATGAATTTCAATGCATGTAAAAATAAACCAATAGACAAGACAACCCAGTTGCTGATAAGAAGGTTATTGTGTTTATTTTACATATTAACAAGCTAAAATGCAACATCGATGCACTTACAGCATTACGACTGCAGCCAGCGCAAAGAGAAATAATAATGCCATCGGACAGGTTTTTTTTAAATTTCTATTCAGAGATGCAACATTAATAGCACTGTAGATTAGATTTCAATTTGTTTGGCCTGTTATGCATGAATCTAGTGGACAGGAGAAAGATTAAAAGAATACAATACTTTGCACTGGGATGAAAAATTAATCATGAATATTTCAGGATACTCTAGTCTAGACCAGGGGTTTTTAATGTCTTGATGGCATGAAACCCAAAATATGATCCTCTAAGAAATCGTTTTCTAAGGTGTTTTCCGGAAAATCTGGTTGACCTCAGATCCACAACTAGAGGACTGACAGGAATTCAAGTTCATTTGTAACACTTTTCTCAGTTAATGTCATTCAAGTTTTTAAAAATGGTAAAACATTATATTTAATAAATATTAGATTACACATTAACTTTGACAGCCTTATACAATGTCTTAAATGTAACTTGTTTAATCTGTATGTTTAAATGTAATTTAATAAATACATTTAATGTAGTTTTCGGATATTTTATTTTATTTTACTTTTTAATTTTATTTTTAATATTGTTTTTTTCTTTTGTGGACCACAAGTGGATGGTGGTGTGTACACAGAGAATTACATAAACTAAAAATAAATTAATTAATAATAATAATAAATAAATGAATAAATAAATAAAATAATTTAAACGATTAATTGCTATTAATCACATCCCAAACAATTTTTTAGTTTACACAATACATTTGTTTGTACTCTATATATTTATAATATTAATTAAAATACATACACATATATTTATATATATATTTAAGAAAAACATGTTGTATTTATATTGAATATATTTATATGTAATATAAAATATAAATATAAAATGTATATGCATGTTAATATTAAAACAATATATGCAAAATATGTAGGCTGTTCTTTCACAAAATATATGCTTTATGTGAGTGCATCTATATATAAATAATAAATATGCGCAGTACACATATATATCTGTAACGAGGCTGGCGATCGCATTTCAGCGGACTCGGAGGCAGAAATTCTGGAAGAAGAACATTTATTGGAAACACACGTAGGGAGCTAAACAAATGTCCACACGAACAGGATACATTCAATAACTGACAGCAAACACAAGACAGAGCGTGATTAAAATACAAAGACTAATCAAAGACAAAACACAAGACACCTGGTAGACACGGCTGGCAGAGGATGAACATTGATGACGGATCAAAAGACCGGAACACATGGGGGAACAGAAAGAAAACAAAACACAAAAGCACATGGAACAGATCCACATAAACACAGACACATGACGGCGTTACAATATCATGTAAACAAAAGCTTTTATTTTGGATGTGAATCATCAATCATTTGACAGCACTAAAATAAATGAAAATATAGTATTAAGTAAAAATTGTCCTAGTTGTCAACTGGTGGATTGCAACCCAAAAATCGTTTGCGCATTTATTCTGATAGGGTCAAATGTCACGTTATGCTGGTTGTAGTCTCAGCCTCAGATGTCACGCCCACATAACGTTGGAAATGGACAACGAGCATTTATCAAGATCAGTTAAACATTGGATTCTCAAAAGTATGCGAGGTTTAAGACTCTTTAAGAGATGTCCAGGAGTTTTGTTTGAGGCACTTAGTGTAGACAAAAGATATTTTATTGTTTGCCAACAGGATTTGTAAAGAGTATTATTTTCCATTTAGAAGGATTTCTAAATTGGATTACTAGTTGTTTGTCCCCTCCTATCTATTATGGAAGATCGAGTAAAGTACCTAACTGAGTAGGGGATATCAGCCGTGTTTGTGGGCAAACATGAAACAACAGACCCTGACATCGCAGCTGGCAGGTTCAGTATTGTGTTCGGTTCTCCGGAATTGCTTGTGGGTGTTAAAAAGTGGAGCGAGATATGCTTCTAACAGATGTTTACCGCGAGCATCTCATCAGGATTTTCTATGCTGACTGACTTGTTGCACGCCGGGCTGTTGTTGTGGGGATATTTCCACGCCCCGAAACGGGACGCTGAACAAAAACGAACTGTGATTGGTGGTTTGACATGTTGGTCAAACGGCCTTATGGGCAGGCCTTGCCAAAGAAAGCTGCTACGAATTCCAGAACTTCAACGTCAGTCTGAAGGTCTGGCTACGTGGCTGGTTGAACAAAATAATGCATGATAAAATGAAATCCAACTCGGGCAACATTGATACAGATTCACTTGTAATGTGGATAAACATGGTTTTTGCAGGCCACAATGTATTTTGTGCACATTTATTGACTGCCAAGAGCATTAAACTATTGAAATTCAATTTTGCACGATAAACAGATTTGGTAAAGTGTTGGATAAAATGTAAAAGTCCTGAAGCTATACGGCAGCTGAGAACCACAGCTTGAAAATGAACCAGGGTTTGCTTGTTGCTTCAAGGCTTGAACGAATGAAGGAATGGGAGTAAAACAGAGGAGGATGAGCTGTAGGAGTGAGTATTTGTGAGTCCGGGTGAGTATGCTGTTGGGGATTAGATGAGGAAAAGGAAAAGCAACACTGGGTGGGTGTTGTGGAGAAACAGCTAGGGTGGGTTTATTGTGACAGCGGCGTGTCAATGATGGTTTTAGCGGAGACAGTCTGAGTCGTGGAGGCAAAATAAAATGATACGCCGGCATACCTGGGCAGGGACCATGGGTAGAGAAGAAAGTATCCTAGTGTCACTCTTTTATGGAGATGTTTCCCTCCAACGGGGCAAGCTTAGCCTAGCGTGACTGTTTGCACGGTGTGAATTGAAGCTGTTTTGACTTGGCGGCTCAAGTGTGGACCTGGAGTTGTGCGACCAGCTGCCAAACTCCTTGAGCGCAAAGTTTGTTGACACATTCCTCAATTGGAGCACAAAACGAAAAGCTATCAAAAAGTGCAGAGCCGAGAGACATCACCTTGGCTGGAGTAACGTCAAACAGTATAAAACAATTTTGGATGTGTATATTTAAGGAGTTTTTATACATTGTATATCATCGTTAAGAAGTTTATGTGTGTATAGATGTGTGTATATTTGAAGAGAAATATTGATACATTTTATTTATTTTTTTAATTAAAAAAACACTTTATTTTACACCTATTAGTTGATTATAAGCATGCATATTACTAGAATATTAGCCATTTATTAGTGCTAACTGAGCACATATTAATGCCTTATTCTACATCCCTAATCTTAGCCCATACATAAATGTAATAACTACCTTACTAATTATTAATATGCAGCAAATTAAGAATTTATTGAGGGAAAATTGAATTTTCAGATTTTTTCTGATCTTTCAAAAATCACTTTTGATTCTTGCCATTCTTTGATTCTCGTGTGTAAATATAGTAAATTTCCTTTAAATTTTTTATCCATTTGTTTAAAATACAAATGTGTCATTAAGCATCATTACAGTGTGAAATTGAAGATGTTGGAGAGGGATTCTTTGTTATTTTCAAAGTGTTCTGCTCTGCTGTCTAGTTAGCTCATAGGCTGTTATCTAAGCTAAGGACTGAAATACCAGGCCTCACCGGCCGGCTCGGAATTGGACCACATGTCAGAGGAACAGCAATTACATGTCAGCAGCCCTCGGCTAAAGATGTATAGCAAAAAACAAACAGTGTTAAACAGCATTTTATGTGACCTGCTTCGATAAAGAGTGTTGACAAAGTAATCATTTTGCCCCTAGTTTGTTTTCTCTTTGTATTCTTCATAGGGTGATGTGTGACTATTTCTAGGATCTGCTCTCGCTGTTTGGATTGTTGCGGTTTGTTTATTTGTTGCATGCGGGTGCTTGGCTGGCTTCCTGCAGCATTAACACAGGGACGGAACTCAGAAGCCGCGTGGGAAGGAGGGCAGTGTGGCTGCCAGACTTCCTGCCCAGAACCAATGGTACGACATGCGCAATATGCAGGGAAATGACTGGGAGTAGGAGGGAGAGAATGAGAGACAGAGAAAAATGGTGCAGATTTCCCCTGACACTGTCAGCCCACTCTTATGGGTTTCCATGGGCAGGGCGGCTGTTCTGAGAGAAGCATGGAGACATGTCTTTTGAGCAATGAATTTAATATATTGTTTCTTTTAAGGCAACATGAAATAAAAATATATTCTGGTTAAAATATTAAAACACATTCCTATTGTGTTTTGTATTCTAGTGTATTTTATTCTAAAGACAAACCAAGTTCCTCATCTTAGTCTGTTGGTTGGTTGGTTGATTGATTGATTGATTGGTTGATTGATTGATTGATTGGTTAATAGATTGATTGTCTGGTTGATTGGTTGATTGATTGATTGGCTGGTTGATTGGGGGGGTTGATTGATTGATTGGGTGGTTGATTGATTGATTGATTAATTGATTGATTGATTGGCTGGTTGATTGGGTGGTTGGTTGATTGATTGGCTGGTTGATTGGGTGGTTGGTTGATTTATTGATTGGCTGGTTGATTGGGTGGTTGGTTGATTGATTGATTGGCTGGTTGATTGGGTGGTTGGTTGATTGATTGGCTGGTTGATTGGGTGGTTGGTTGGTTGATTGATTGATTGGGTGGTTGATTTATTGATTGATTGGCTGGTTGATTGGGTGGTTGGTTGGTTGATTTGATTGATTTGATTGATTGGTTGGTTGGTTGATTGATTGGTTGGTTGGTTGGTTGGTTGGTTGGTTGAGTGAGTAATTGATTGGCTGTCTAGTTGGTTGATTGATTGATTCATTTATTTATTATTTGGTTGGTTGGTTGGTACGTTGGTTGGTTGATTTATTAAATGGTTGGTTGATTGATGGATTAATTGATTATTTATAAGATGTGTATAACATTTCATGTCATTTCATTTTGATAGTGTACTTTCAAAGTGGCTTCCTCAAAATAAGCATCTTTTATAAAATAGTGTGCATGATTGGCCCAGGTAGGAAATGTTAATGTTGATTCTACCAAAGCTTACACTGTGATATATTTGTAGCTTCTGATTCTAGAATAGGCAATAAAATGTCTTCCCGATGGATATGTAATGTCACAGGTGGCCGTTGAGTTATTGTGCTGGTGGAGTGTCAATAATAGCGGTAGGCAGAGCCTTATATTGACCTGTCATATTGAGAATATATGATATTTAGTTTTTGCCTTGCCTCGCAGGACAGAAATGACAATAAACCAACCTTACTTAACTCCAGAAGACATATACCAGAAGCCTTGTCTCTCACATAAGCCCGCCGCCCATGTTCCAGCTTTTTCTAGCTTTTTTTTCCAGGCAGGTTGGGCCTTCAGACAGAGGATGGATAACAACTCCAAGGCTCAATCAGTTCCTATTCACTGGCTTGCCAAACTGCTCTCGGGTTCAGGCTTGAGCAACAGAGGCCTGTTTGCCAGTAAAAGCGCCAAGCGCTGATGAGACAGAGGCACATAGACAGTTACAACCTGGCAGCCTTATTTTAGCCAGGGTGACAACGGGTCTGTCTGCACCTTCTGTCAAATTTTCCACCCCTCTCTCTGTTTCTCAGATTCATTTTCCCCTTTTTGTCCCTCCATGTGTGACATTATCTTCTGTGACTCTCTATGCTATAAAGCCACATCAGTTTCTAAAGTTTAACATTGTTTAACTAATCAGTCTTGATTGTCTTGTCAACCTTGTCTTTTTAGATTCATCCTTAAAAAGATATTTCCTTATTTCTCTCCCTCTCTCTTATATATACCCCATTAAACTGACATTATGAGGTTGACGAGTGTGTTTTAAATAAATGGTCTCCGGTCTCTGGCTTTCCCTGAACATGGTTGGAGTTATTTGGGTGGGAGGGCTGATGGATGGATGTTGTCAGTCTACATTCATAATGAGGCATCAAGCAGCTTGTTAGATGCTATCAGTAGCTGCGGCCCATGAACCTCATTCGATCTGCTGTCATGTAGCATGTTGCATCATCTGAGACCCCTGATGAGAGAGATGCTGGGAGATGATTGGTTGAGATGGTTTTTAGTAGGGCTCGCTTACTGCTTCCATGGACAGATAAGAACAGCATCACATTAGGTCTCGGAGCACTGTCAACGTTTATGACCCTTATTATCCCTTTTATCTAGTCTATTAAATCTAAAGTTATCCTTCACTTTGTTCCTGAATAAAGACGGTTTAGACTCTCACACAAGTAGACATTTTAGACATACAGTACAAAGCGAACATTTTGTCTGTAATGATTAGCCTAGTCAAGTGATAATTGTCTCTAAAGGTATACAAAATATACAAAACCTGTGTAGCTGAGTGAACGATTATGAGATCAGATGGCTTTAAAGAAGCCACACCAGGCCTGTAAGTGTTTCAATAGATCATTTGTATCCTTTATCCTTGTGTTTACACTTTGAAATGACCTGTTAGAGTGAGGTCTAATTGGATAAAGTGCGTTTTAGTGCTTAATGTATGAGAAGAGAGAACTGTTTACAGAATAAGGTTGACACAGGCCAATCCACTTCAGAGGCCCTCAGAGATATTTAACTGGACCATTTGCCCACTCTCATACTGTACCCAGGGTTTAGAAGATGTTAGCATTACCTTTCACCAGGGCAAACCACAGTGACTGAAATGAGCTGTATCATTGAAAAATGTGACAACGCATTACCCTGCAGCACACATTTGTTTGCATGAAAAAAAAAATAAAATCTGCTGAGGCAAGATAGAAAAGGAGGTGTCAAAAACAGCTAGACAGCAGGCAGTAGGAGAAACTTTAGCCCAAAAGTACAGTACTGGTGTTAAAGTAATAGCTGATTCATTTGCTCAGCCTCATGTTCTTCCGAACCTGTTGACACAAAATGAGATATTTAGAATCACTGTTGTACATAAAAATACAATGAGTGAAGCCTGGTATTTTTTCAGATTCTTAAAAAACTCAAAATTCATGTGATAGCTTAATAATTATAAAATTCAGTAAAGATTGAAATCAAGTCAAATGCATCATACATGAAGTGCTTCTATAATGCCGTTTTAAAGGTTGCTAATATTTCTTAATGTCTCTTAAAACAGGTTTACATGTATGCAAGGTCAAAAAACACTTTCGTTTTCTCCAAAAATGGATTAAAGTTTACCCATTTCTAAATGATTCGTAAACGACTCGTGTGAAGCAGTTCGAAGAATCATGCGCCCATGCAAAGGCCCATGTACTGTTTATGGGCAGGTTAGTTAAATGAGCTGTTTACTAACTGTACATGTACATACTGTACATTTAATTAGTTTTAAAATCTTGTTAAGTTAAGCAATAACATTTTAATATTATATTTGACCGTCGCTTTATTTATACATTTGTCGATTAAGTTTTTTTACAATATCATTGGACAGTTTACTCGTGGGGACCACCAATCAGCTTTAAGCTTATAAGCCCAGCTGAAGAGAGCTCTCAGAAAGTGAAGCACAAGTCAGTTCGCTCTTCCAATCAGCACAAAAGTTGTGGCAGGTATTTCTTCACCATAGACTTTAGTCAGGGTAGCACCATATTTAATTTTTGACAGGAATGAAAATGAGGCTGTGAGGGATAGAAGTACAAAGCGTTCAAAGGATTTTGACGTTATGCCAATGGTTCAGCTGATAAAACTTTGCAAAAAACTTTCAGTATACCAAAACTCCTTAAAGCAGTTTTGGAAGTTGTGAGTTTTGAAATTTGTGATCTAGTAACTTTATACAGAACGTAACTATTTTAAAGTCTTTCCCCGGTTTTACAGAGAAAGCTTAAGCCAAGTCATAGACTAAATGTAAATCTGACTTGTTTCAGTTAAAAGAAACTGTAACGCTCAGACCAAACACAGAGCAGACAGAATGGAGTTCAACTGATAATATTTATTGAAAAGGTAAAGGCAGGGAGTGGAACTCAAAGTCAGGGGTAGTAAGAATGAAAGATGGTGCTGATTGTCTCCTGACACAACACATCTCCTGATCACTTTTCCTCTTCTGAATGGCGTGTTGAACTCATGCGAACTGGGCAAGAAGGTTATACTCTGGTCGAGGGCGATCCGTTTCCTCTTCAAAGTGATCTCCTCTTTGGTCCCTTTAACATAATGAGCGTAGGCAGGTTAATGACAGGTAAAGACTTATCTCATTAGTCGAACTACCATCTGTATTCCTTCCACAAGACCGGGTGACAAGATCCGTGCTCGTTAAAGCAGGGTTTGTGAACGATCTCCAGATTGTTTGCCTCGTTCTCGGTATCTAGGACTAGTATTGCAGGTTATGCCAACACCTCGTTCTCGACTCATGCAATCAGGTAGGTATCTTAGGCAAGTCATAAAGGTAGAGATTCTTACACTCCTCGTAGATCTAGGAATCAACAGTGCTCGGTGCAGGTGAGTTTAGCCTTGACTTTGTGGGATCTAAAACCAGAATTGACAACAAGGTGAGTAGAACGAGAGGTAAAGGGTTGTTACCTCAAACTCAGCCGTCAACTTACTGATGTTGGAGGCTTTTATCCTGTGCAGGTGATTGTTCTCAGGTGTTTCCAATTAATCATTAAGGCGATTGAGAGCGAGTTACGGTGACTGAACTGGGATCAGGTGATTGTGACAGTGCTGTGACTGTGACAGAAACTCGCACTTACTTATCATAACATGTCAGTGCCTTTGTTTTGTCTGAAGATGCACACCAGTAAAGCTTTTTTTCTCAGGCATGTTTATAAAAAAATTCTTAAATGTCATAATTGAACTAGGGCCTAATGCTGGTTTAGGTTAAGCCCCGTCTATGAAACCGGGCCTTTAAGCCTTAATTTTATCCCAAATGATGCACTACACACTACACACGTATACACTATGTATTTTGTAAAGTTTTGTTAACTTTTATAAAGTTATTTTGTCATTAGTAATTGGAGTCTGATAACCCCACCCCCTACGCGATGTAATTAATCATCAGTTGACTGCAGGAATTGTCCAATATTCCACACTCTGTGCATCATCCATGTATTTAAAATGCATTGTTTCTTTTTGAAATTTCCAGTGTGAACACTAATCGCACAATTTATACTACAAAACATCATAGAATAGTGCACCTTATGTTTTAATTTGCATGAAATTCAATATGGCAACCCTCCTGACTACGGTTTATACAAACTAAAAGGGAATACTCTCAGAACTTTGGAAATAATGTTCTAGAAAGTTCTTCCAAAGTTATGAACTTTGAGGTATGTTAATATAATTTCATGTTTGTTCAAAATTATTTGAATGTTAAAGGGATAGTTCACCCAAAAATGAAAAATTGATGTTTATTTGCTTACCCCCAGGGCATCCAAGATGTAGGTGACTTTTTTACCTCAGCAGAACACAAACGAAGATTTTTAACTTTAACCGTGGCAGTCTGGTAGTCATTTAATGGAAGTGGATGGGAT
>JAUMHQ010000090.1:10243201-10258272 GCA_032361165.1 Enteromius paludinosus | reverse complement strand
CCCCTCTGAGAGTAACTCTAGCTAACATAGCATTAAAATAATGTTTCACAGTTAAGTGTGCAATTCGTCAGATTAGTTTAATAATATCCAAAAGACCGTATGATCAGATTGTTAAAATAAACACAAAAAAGCGACAACATCTCCACTCTGACCAAAAGCCACGGAACAAATAATCAGGACCCAGATGGGTTCTATTAATGCATGCAAAAAAAATATCTACAGTATAATGAGAGTAATAAGAGTTCTTTTAAGAGTCACATTTGCTTCCCCGGCATTCAATAACAATTAACATCATTCTGCTGTAGTTGACATTCTCACACTTGTTAGTTTTGTACATCTCTTGGCAGCTTGACCTTCCAGGAGTCTGGTAATGAGTGTTTTTTGTTTTTAGTGAGAGTTTTTCCATCTGAGCTCTTTCATTTTTCATGACCCTCTCATTTTCACAGCAGTCACAGCAGGTGATGGACAGGTTCAAATAACATCTTGAGCTTCTTAAAATGCACTCTTTGAAGACGTTTGACCTAATAATTTCGCTGCAGTGGGACAATGTGTTCATGTTCCTGTGTAAAACTAAGAGAAAGCTGTCCTTCAGTTTTACCACACATTTTTACTCCCTATTCACAGACGTCTTTTATGAAAGGAATCAGTCTTTAACAGGTTCGAAGAAAACGACAGGGCACGAAAGAACTAAAGTCCTGCTGCGCTCAGAGCCTCAAGGTTACCACTGAGAGCTTGTGCAGGAAGGAAGCTGTAATGTTACTCTGCTACATAATATTGATTTAGCCTTTTAATTTGCCATAAGTGAACCGTTCCACAATAGCTATTTGATTCAGACTTTCATTCAGCTGATGCTTCCAGAGGCCCTCTGTGAAAAACACTTATTCAAACCTGGACCTCTCATGGTGTTGCTCTGTTTGTGGTTTAGGTTTAGGTTACGATTGACTTGTCTACAACAAATGCAGTACTTAATCAGTAACACTTTCTGAAGCTGCTCTTGAGTCCTCCTTGGAGATTCCTATGAGAGGAAACCGTAATTACACGACATTGAGACGGAATGAAATTAGAAAGCAGCTACAAATACAATTCTGTAGAGTTTTCTTATCTTATTAACTTATCGGTCACAATTGATTGATTTATTTTAATCAATCAAATAAGTAAATAAATAAAAGATAAATAAAATAAATAAATGATTTGTTTTAATTCATTAATTAAAAATAAAATAAAATAAATGATGTTAAATATATTTTGTATATGTATATAAATATACATATTTATAATTCCATTATAGAATATATATTATATAAATTAAGTATAAATATAGACATTCAAAATATATGCTGTATGTGTGTTTATATATATATAAAAACACAGAGCAAATAAATATATTATGCAAACGAAGACATTTATTTTGCATGCAATAAATAAATAAATGAGTAAAAATAATTAATTAAAATAAATACATTTGGATAATATTAATTTATTTATTTATCTAATATTTATAAGGTAATTTATTATAATTATTTTTGGATAATATTTTAATTAATTTTTTTATTATATACATCACAGTATTATACAAAAAAAAAACACAAACAAAACAAAACGCACACACACACACACACACACACACACAATTTTATATATATATATATATATATATAACATTACACACACACTCAAAAATTTGAGACACATTCATAGAACTCATTAATGTAAATTTTGTGTTATATTATATTGTAATAGTTATTAGATTAATTATTTTGTGAGGTTCAACCAATGATCATATATATATATATATATATATATATATATATATATATGTGTGTGTGTGTGTGTGTTTGTGTGTGTGTAATAATCACTGTTGGTCACCATTTTTTAAAAGACGCATTAATAGTAGATTTAATATTGTATATATAATATCATATTTTGTGTAGTGTGTCTGTTTAATGGATTTTAACTATATCACTACAGTTATTTATTAAACCAAGACTATCCCCCAGTTTCACAGACAGGGCTTAAGCTAGTCCCAGACTAAATTGCATGTTTGAGCTGTCTCAGATGAAAATATCTTGCACTGGCATTTCTGAAAACATATCAGTGTCATTGTTCTGTGTTGCACACCTGTAAGTTTTTCTTACAAGGCATTTTTGTAAAAGTTGCTTAAATATCGTAATCTAACTAATGCCTAGTCCTGGCTTAAGCTAAGCTACGTTTGTGAAACCGGGCCATTCCACACATAAACAGAAAGTGCCACTGTTCTGTCCTCCATCTTTAGTTGTGTGTGTGATTCTACCATCTGTTGCATATTGTTGGGTTTGATACTTGAGCCAGACAGACACAGAGCCAGTGTCTGCTAGCAATGACTTATCAGTCTGACAGTTTGGAAGCCCGAACAGACTGGAGATGCTATTACAGTAGACCGGCCTTGATTGTCAAATGAGTCACCTGGGAATTCTGGGTAGAGTTGATAAAGAGACTCTCAACTCACTGTGGGGAAGATGCACGCTTGCATAGACACAACAGAAACAACTAAAAAAGAAGAGGTTTACTGTACAAGTCTGGTTAGTTTCTGGATAGACTTTAAGACGGTTATGTTCCGAGCGTGAAATAAACTGAAATGTGTCTGCTAAATTTTTCACAGAGCGTAAAAATGCAAATGAGACATTTTCAACTGTAAACATGTCGCACATGACTTGTATAATTGGAAACCTCATGGCCAAAAACCAACCCGGTGCACATTTAGTTTTTCTTTTTGCTTGTGTTTTTCTCTGTTTTCAGTAGCGGCACACAGAGTTGAGTAAACACTGAGCGTGATTCATGTGTGTTAATGTGTTACTGCTGTAAATCCAGTCACTCTCTGGCACCGGATCAGTCTGGTTCACGGCTGTCTGGAACGCGTCCTACCCAATAACGTGATTACACACAAACACATACCCAGTCACTTTTCCTTTCCTCTTTGGTGTCATGTTTTCCTCTATTTTGGTTTGGTGGGAACTCTCCTAAAAGCAAAACATATTTCTAAGTTGATATGTTTTTAACAGGCTCACAGGTAAATTTGACTAAACGTTCAGCACTTGTCTATCACCACCCTCTCATCTCTCCCAGGCTGGATGGTAAAATATTCGGAGGGAATAACCTTTAGTCTTTATTCTGTCAGGAGACATCGCTTCCGTTTGACAGTCAATCTCCTGATGCTGAGCGCTTGGAAATAACTTTAAGGAGAGATAGCAGACATCAGGAAGTGAGATAGACCTGCTTCTCTCAATCAACTGCTGCTTCCCATCAGCGCTCCAATCAGGCATTTTCAAATGAGTGAGCATACCTAGACAGTGTTTTTGGAAATTGGTGCACCTTATTTAAGACAACTTCTTATTTTAAACCATTTTAATCCATCGTTTTAGCTGTCATAGGAGTTCTAGATATATTTTTGTGGGACTAGCCAGCCTTAAGCACATTTATGACACACAAAAAAAAGGTGTATTTTGACGTTTAAAAAATCGGTAATTTGCACTGGGACTATATAAAATTGGCATCAGTATAAGAATATAAGTAATTTTTAGTGCATAGATGGAAGTGTAGAATACATCCTCAATATTAATATTAAATGTTGCATGGATGGGTGCAGTAGCTATGTCTCTCTACCCCCTTTCACTTCTTTCTCTTCCTTCATCTTTTTCTCCCAGTGCCTGGGGAACAGCAGGCAGTGTTTAGTGAAAGGTCATCGCTGAATAACATGTCTGACTATGTGTTCTCTATGTGGCCGATCCCCCCCACCCCCACCCCCCAAAGGTCTCAGCTCTTCTGTGCATTTCCATTTTTCACCCAAAATTCCTCTCACTCACTGCATATTAAAGTCGGCTCCAGGCTTTCAGCTAAATTTAAACCTGCGTGCTGGAGGGTACAGAGATCTGTTAAACCCTGCTTCCACCTAAAACAAAAAAAAAATCACTGATTCTGAATTGTGAGAATTAATGTTGCAAATATGTGAATGGAGGAAATATGTTTATTCAATGAAATAATAGCCTTTTGAAGTTTAATCGTCACATTAAACTTTATCGCAATTCTTGTCTTTCAGTCCCCAAATTTAAGACCTTTTGAAATCATAATTTCACATTTAATACTTTATGGACTTAAATTTGATGCAACTAAGGTTAAATTTAGGTCATTTTAAAGACCCACGGAAACGCTTCTTCCGTTTATAAATGATGAAAAGGCCACACAGCGCTTATACAAGAGGAATATCAGATTAAACGTTAAAATCTAAGCACGAGTCGAATGTGGCATTGTTTGCTTCTGTGCTTTAGCTAACTGAGTAGGGTAGAAAAAGCACATGAGGCTTTATTTAACTGCTCGTATTTAACTAATAAGACGGAAAACTCACCCCATCGTCCATTCCACAAGCACACAATAACGTTACATGTGCACTAACGTCACAGTCCAAACACTACAGAAAGACGATTGGAATTGGAACAGATTATTGGAAAATTAAATTTAGTTGTGTGCATTTTAACAAAAAAATATCTGCTTAAAACGAACAGTGGCACAAAACCATTTTTTTGAGTGTACATTTGCAGAGACTTCCATTAATATGAAGACAACAAACTTGATTTCTCAATGTGCAAACGTTTTGTTTTTACAAACTCCACCCAGAAAGCTTTCATATATTTATAAAAGTACTGTTACTTTTGCATTAATGAAGCTCTTCCTAAATTTACTCCTTCGCTGCAGAACATATTTAACCTCTTGTTTGTTTGTGTTTGTGCACGGTTAGCTTCTTTCCCACTGAACATCTGCTGTCCCAGTTAGGTGTGTGTGTGTGTGTGTGTGTGCGGGTGGTCTGCTTCAGGTCTCTCTTCTCTAAACGGCTGCTGTAACCGACAGAGAGGACATTAAGGCAAAGCTCTTTCACACTATTTTTGCCAGTTCCTTTCTATTCTATGCTATATTTTTAGAGCCGAGACTTCCGTAGCTCTCGGGCTGAAGGCAATGTGTTATTATTCAAATTGGATAATGGGTTGCCAGTCAGCGCTCCAGCGCAATAATGTACCGTGGTGAATTGCTTCGCCTGAAAGCATGACTGTCCATTTTGCTTCAGCTGAAGTTCTGCACGTATCTCTTAAACGGGAAAGGTTGTGCATAAATTGAAAGCTGGTGAAAGTCATTATCCTAAAGACCATGTGACTAACAAACAGGAGTAAATTGGAGGGGGGAAAAAATTGTGAGATTTCCTTGAATGTTATTTTGTAGAAATTGAAGTGTAATTTTGGGATCAAAGGATGTCAAGATAAACTTATGTTAGCACCTCTTTGTAATGACAGTGATGCTAAACTTGTCTGTTTGTACTATTAGACCAATAATCGGTGGTGGAAATGAATTGAAATTTAGGAGTTTAGCATTCTTCGTTGTTGTGGTTATGTGTTATTGTTTAGAATTCGTTAGGCTGAAGCGACAGATGCCATAACTATTAGGAAAATGCACACTGGAAGGACAATTTGAAGGTTTTGCTTCATAATGCCATAATACGCCACTTAGGGCCTGTGTGCATAAGGGACCCGGAAGACTCTGAAAAGAATAACTCACACTTATAGAATAGACATCATGAGGAAAATGATATCATCAAAGCCCTTCCAATATCAGCAAGCCTTTTTTTTAAATAATGCCTCAGTTATGCCAATGCCAAAGACAGACAAGGCGTTGCATATTTAAAAATTTGATTATTTTGTAGATATATTAATATTTCACATGCTTTCTACTGTTTTTTTTTTAAATACATTTTACATTCATTTCTCCCACTAAAATAAAACCGTTGATTTAAAAACTAGTAGCCACATCACCTACAATATTCACATTTTCATATACTCTATGCGATTATTAAAAAGTGGGCATTCAGTATGGTTTATCATTTATTTTTTATTTTTTATAATTTTTATTAATATTTTTATTCAGCAAGGACACTTGAAATTAATAAAGATATTTATAATGTTTTTAAAGATTCAAATTCAAATAAATGCAAAGAATAAAAAAAGTTTTTTACAAAAATATTAAGCAGCACAATTGTTTAACTCCTTCATAATGATAAGTAATGCTTCTTGAGAACCTAAAAGAAAATTCCATTGATTTCTGAAGAATCACGTGACTCTAAAGACTGGAATTATTGAAAATGCAGTTTGGCAACATAGAAATAAGTTGTTATATTTATAAAAATACATGTTGTTATATTATGTAATCAAATAGAAAATAGTTACTTTAATTTGTAGTTATTACGAATTTTAGTAGTTTTAAATAATAACTAATAACTAAAAATGGGAAAAAACAGTATTTTTGATCAAATAAGTGCAGCATTGGTGCACATAAATCACTAATAAAATAGTACATTAATTAAACGCTTAGTTTTTTACTATTTATTGGGATTTATCCATTTTCATTGAAAAGGTTCAGGGGTTTAGACTGGACATGATTAGATTCCATTACTTAGGCCAAACAAACAAGCACTGCTGAGTAGATAAGGCCAACATTAATATGCAGATCACTGGAAAATGTGCTGTAATGGAGGAAGAGGAGTGAACTCGACCTCTAAATGAATGCTTTATTGTGTTTAAAACAATCATTTGCAAGCGACGAGAGGAAACGGGGAAAAAAAGAAGCTAATAGAAGGTTTGGTATGAAGCGTTTAGAGGAAGTGTAAAGTGTTTTGGTAGCTGGCTTTTGTAATGAATGACTTTCATTAGCTCGCAGTGGCCTGTGAAACACACAACATTGATTTTTCTCTTTCTTTCTGTAGGGGATCACTGGGCGTATTGGTTAGAGAGTGTGTTCATGTGTGTATGGCACATGCAAGCTCTCGCTTAACCAAGAGGTCAGTTACGGGGCCACATGTCAGCATTTGTAGAAGCCCTCAGTGGTCAGCAGTTTCTCTGTGTACGTGGGCCTCGCAGCTAATGAGAAGGACCCTGTGTGTGTGTCATCTAATCTCCTGTGTGTGCTCCCGAGCTGCCCATCACACATGCTCAACTGCTGTTTGCCACACACATTCTAACGCTAACTGGGCCTGTTAGGCACTTTGGGCTCCTTTGAAAGGATTCCTCATTAGGGGGATGAACCGCTGCTCAGTTTGAAACAGTTTGATTTGATTTTGGTGACTGGAGTTGTTAGTCATCTGGGGAAGAAGTGTGTGTGTGTGTGTGTGTGTGTGCGAATTTGCTGACCAAATCTCCCAAAATCTAAAATAGGGGATGTAAAAATTTCATTAAAAAATCGAATCTTCATTATAAATTTAAACACCTTTGTTTTTCACTTGATGCCATATGGACAGTGAACGTCCAATACAAAAAGGGCAACCAGGTAAAACAAAAAGAAAATATGTACACATAGTATATATTATAATATAATATTATTATATTTTATAGTATACAACTATACTATAAAAAAAGTCTTACAAAACATTTAATGTCCTCATTTGACAAGGTCATGATTTATTATTTTATTATATATTTATTTTTTTATTTTATTTTTTTAAATTAAATTTTTACATTTTTTTTTTTAATGAGGTAAACAAATTTTATATTTGCCTTATCTGGTGAATTGTTTTATTTTAATTTATCTTATTAGATTTATTAGAGCCACTTGTCACAATGCAAAAAGGTCTTAATTTAATTACCATTTTATTTTTAAAATTCTGAATATATGAGCCGCCTTCACTTCAAGTTATCAGCTCAGCCCTAATGAACCTCTAGATAAACCGAAGCGCTCATTGGTCATGTTGTGGAAAGTAATTCTTCTGTATCACTTTGGACATTTATTATTGTGTCTTCAAGTTCAGTTCCACACTGAACAACCACAACAGATTTGATGAGGTCAGCGAATCGCTCTGATCAATGCGCAGAACTCATCTGGCTGCTCTAATTGGGAACAGCATGTAATATACAGGAGAAATGACTCATTAAAGGCAATGTTTCTAGTAAGGTCAGAGACTCCGGCAGCAGTTCTGAATCTGACTCTTGCTTGAATTAGCATACAGACTGACAGGTTACAGAAGTTCAGTGTGTCGGCGGTTGAAGTTAGTCGTAGAATCTTAAATTAATCAGAGCCGTTATAATCCTGATGAACAAACCTCCTGTGAGACTTTCTTGATGAGTTTGTTGAGTTGTGTTGTGTGAATTGTGTGCCTACTATGCAGGAGCCTTCCTCCTCTATTAGAGCTGATGTTTACTCATCCAGCTTGAGCTCAGGCCTTTACAGATTTCACAATCGAATTATACTCTCACACACAAAATAGATATACACCTGTTTTTCTGCCAAGCCACAGATTGACTAGTCTTTCTACACTACTGTCTAAAATATTTTTTTAAGTAGTCTCTTATGCTCACCAAGGCTACATTTATTTGACCAAAAGTACAGTAAAACAGTAATATTTATGGAAGTATGTTTCTGCCATGGGATAATAGTTTTTGTTCCCTGTTTTGTTGTCCTGCTGTGTTTATTACAATTATGATTCTGTCTCACAATTCTGAGGTCATATCTTTCCCTCTTTTAGAATTGTGAGAAAAAAAGTTAGAATTGTGTGATAAACTCAGAATTACAAGAACATTCAAATTGTATAAAAATTGTATTAAAAAAACTGAATTACCTGCCGTATTTTATTTGATTTTATTGTACTTTATTTTATCTTATTTTATTTTTGGTGGAGATGAGTTCCAAAAGTAGTGTGAAATTTATTATTTTTATTATTAATAATAAAAATAATATAAATAATAATATTATTATTATTATTTATATTATTAATTTAAATCTATCCATCTTTTGTCTGTAATATCTGTCTGAACTGTCTAATTCCACAATACAGTAGCATTCTACAGAATAATAGATATGAATGGCTTACGTTACATTTCTAGCTCTATTATGAGAAATAATTTTAATATAGTAAAGTGGACACAATTAACTTGAAATGAGGTGTATGGGATTTTGTGTGTGTTTCTGTCCTGTTCCGTCTATAGCAGAATTACACTTAAATCAGTGTTAATTAGCTGACCTCATATAAAGACCTGAGAGATGGGGAGGGATTGAAGACAGGAGATTGAGTCACAAAAGAAAGCTTGTTAAGGAATAAAGTATAGTTGATAGAAGGAGATGAAGCGAGGCTGCAGCGGCCTCTGGCTGCTACTGGACTTTACATTCACACTGATGCTGTGACATTTGCCGGCTGCTTTGATTGTGTTCTCTAAAGAGAATGATAGCCTCTGTCCGCCAAACACATTCACATACTCTGCTTACCTTCAAACGCCGTTCAAACAAGAAAATGACTGGTGAGTCTAATGACTTTCATGCACACGGGCTCAAGCAAAGAGGATGTGCCTGCTAGACTGCAGGCAAACAGAACTGAGCCAACACGCATAATTCCTGTACGCTGATGCATGAGTGAGTGGAAATGACCTTCTTTGTCCATTTATTTGGCTGGAGGAATCCATTTAGCATTCCATCACTTGAGGTCATCATATTTTAATTGATTTTTATTCTGTTAAGTAAATTATGTAGTTATAAATTATGATCATTTTATATGGAATTTATATACCAGGGCTGTGCAAACTCAGTCCTGGAGGGCCTGCGAAGTTTAGCTCCAACTTGCCTCAACACACCTGCATGGAAGCTTCTAACATGAGAGCTTGATTACCTGCTTCAGGTGTGTTTGATTATAGAGAGAGAGAGAGATTGGAATGTTTAATATGCTAAATCATAAATTATAATTTTTTTAGTTATTTTCCTTATTTATTATTTTATTTAACATTTTTGATATTGATATATCAAATTAAAATGGCATTAAATCTATTGTAATATATTGATTTAAAAAAATACTTTAAACAAAACAGTACTTGACACAAATGCAATGCAAAAAAAATGCAATGTTTGTTTTTGGTACAAACACCTTAACTAACTTCATAAATGGACCTCATGGGGCAAATTGAATGCGAAAAATTCATGATATGACCCCTGTACATGCTTTTAGTTTGTTCAGAAGGGCATTTACAGCCCATTGGCCTGTAGCTGCTCCTGCTGTGATAGCTGGTGCGTGGCTGTTTATGACAGTAATATTCACACTGCTCTGTAGAACACATTCATCAAAGTTTGCCAAAAATGAAACTCCACTTTTCTGTCTTTCATGCATTTGACAATAAATGTAGCCATTATATAATTAGCTGGTGGTATTTTAGGGTTCAGCACACTTGAGTGAGGGACAGAGTGCCTTTCCTAGCAGACTTTATTCCATGGGCTATTACTGGGGTGATTATGGGACCAATTTGAAAACTGCAGACCCCTTTCATAGAATGTTGTTTAATGGTCTGAAAGAGGCTAAAAGTCCTCTTTTCTCCTCAGTAATGTAGCTGAACGGCCTCTCTGACTCTCTCATTAGTAACTCTTCTCTTCTGGGGTCTGCTGATCGCTTCTCGCTGATGTGAAGAAGATCATCATTCACCCATCATCACATAGGGAAAAAGGGCACGAGATCACCCGTCTGTTTCTTTTTCTTACTTTTTCGCACCTTTGCTTCTGCTTTGCCTGGGTGACTTCAAGTTGGGAGGTAGAGTGAAAGACACAACCTCGTTTACATGGAGCTCCATTACTTGTTCATTTTTCACATGGCACTTTGTGTACTAATAACCAGACCTTTTTTCAGTTCATTCATTTATTCATATGAACTATTATGAATTAAAAATGAGTTGACATTAATTATTGTGCTTCTTTTCTTATATTTTTCCTTATTTCTTATATTTTCGATAGACTGAATAAATGTAGTCATAACAGAAAAATAATTATCAGCTAGTGGCCAGTCTTGTGCCTTCCTAATTAGTGGTTAAATAATCTGGGCTGGTAACCAAAAGATTTTTGATTCACACCCCAGAAGGGATGATGTATGAATTGGACCGTAACTGGAGTCTTATGTCACCAGTCAGTCCTTGAGGAAGGCACTTGAAGACCCCTTGAAGTGGTGAAATGGACATCATTTTCTTTCCAATTTTCCAGTGTTGACGTACATTTACAGATTTTTATTTATTTATTAATTAATTGACCCATGGAATGTGTGCCGCATAATTTGTCCGACGGAGCTTCCTTCGCAGACTTTTGGCTACTTTATTTTTTACCAACCACCAGATAACGCTGTTTTCGAACACTCTCAAAGCTACAAATGTTTTCCCGAAACAGTCAGAGGAAGGGTTTCATATTCACATCTCTAGTCTGGTTCTGTTTTCATTCAAATTGGATAGAAGGCCAATCTCAGTCCTGGAGGGCTAATGTCCTGCAGAGTTTAGCTCCAACTGCCTGGGAGTTTCTAGTATGCCTAATAAGACCTCGATTAGCTGGCTTGGGTGTGTTTAATTGGGGTTGGAGCTAAACTCTGCAGTGGCTCTCCAGGAACTAGGACTCCACTGGTCCAGGAGATGTTCTTTAAAGTAAGTTCTTTGGACAATTCATGAATTTTATAGCCTTTACGGTTCAAATGTTATTAGCATAAATGTGAATGCAGCTTTAGACAGTTGGTGGCGCTAGAGGATTTGAGTTAAAGACTGCAAAATTGCTGTGGTTACTTCTCAGGCTATCCTTTATCCATGTGCCACATTTCAGAACGTTTCGTTGTCTCTAATAAGTTTCCCTTGAGTTTATTTCCTAAGGATCTTCATCTCTGAAATTTGTTGGCATGTGATAAAACTGATGCAGCAGATCGTATAGATGACAGCATGAAGGTCTTCATTCATTGCTGTCGTTGGATCAAAAGTTCCGGTCCCTGAAATCCAGTTTTCAGGTCATATTTCGAGTTTGCTGTCAGCAGTATTGATAGAGTCATAACAGAAACATGAGTCTTCTCCTGCTGTGCAGAAGCTTGTGTAATCTCCAGCAGTCGTCCTCTGCCAAAGATCGTGCAAGCTGAGAAATGTGATTACAGTTTTTGGTTAGGGGCCAGAGGGGAAAGCAGACAGCGCGAGAGGAAAAAATGTGTTTGTGTGTGGATTCAGACAGTACTGTCCAGCTTTCTTCTGCCGGGGATGATGTCTCAGTGGGGTCCGCATGCAGTAGTGACACATCCCATGGCTGCTTCCTCCCCAGCCGAGCGTAACGTGCATCTACGAAGAGCGAGCTGGGAGATGCTCAATCTCATTAGAAATGCAAATGCAAACTTATCTAGTCCAAACAGTAGATAGTGGCTGAGTCCAGATAAGGCCAGTTCTGCTGCCAAAAAGCAAAGAGAGAGAGACATTTCCATAAATATGGGCGCTCGTGCGTGTTTGGCCGAAGATGGGAAGACACCAGGCTGATGCGAGAGGTTTTCTCATTCGGCTAGTTCGTTATGTTGTGAAAGACCCCATTCCTGTTTCCTGCCTCTTTCCCAAATCATGTGGATTGTTGTACAGTAGAAAGAAGTTTGCTATTACACTGCCTGGCAAATCCCATTGACTTTCACTGAATGAATCGCTCAAGCTTTACTGCATCCAGGGTGCAATCCGAGAAGTGTTTGAACAGTGGTGCGGAAATCTCTTATGACGAGTGTAATATTCCTACAAGTAGAAAGAGGGCGCTATTAAGAGTGTAAATGCGAATATTTTATCACTGAATAACTTACACTTGGGAATGTGCTCAACGTGCTCACAAGTGTTGCAAAGTCTGTGGCTTTCCCATGAATTTAACCAGTCGAACACCGCCAAAAAAGTGTTTTTTACCCCACAGAATTGGATTTTAACATGGGGACCGCCCTCAAATTGTGATTGGAATAGTTCTGAGTAGCAATTGGGTGGGCTTTTGTTGTGAAAACCTGGCAACCCTGGCAGTCACAGGAATCTGTGTATCTTACTGCACATGGCTACATTTTAAAATCAAATTTATTTTGTGCAGGCTATTGCTTATTTTAAAAAGTGCTGTCTGAGTATGCAAAAGTTTACAGAAATAGTTTTGACTTTTAATAGTTGGATTTTTCTTTTTTTTCCCTCTGCATTATTACTGATTATATCATATACAGTGGCAGCTTTAACAGACTGCATTCAGACTAATGCACAGATCTATTTTGATATATCAGATGTGTTGCTCTGCTCTGAAAACATAACTGACGGTGTGTGCATCAGCTTCGTATAAAAGCATTTGAAAATGCAAGTGCATTTGACCGCAGCCGCGATCAGTCGCTTCAGGACAAACAAAGACAAAGCGCACATGACTGTAAGAGACAAAGTCTGCAGGTTTCGTGCATCTAATACAAATGCATTCCAAACGGTATATAAAAAAACATATCTAAAGAATATCTAAAGTAAAACGCGACGGATGGACGCACACAATGTGCACGTGTCTCTGCGCAAATTCTGTGCAATGAAGCCCGGTGCGTCTGGAGCCATACATGCGGGAAAAATAATTGATTATGAAATATTCCAGGTCTATTCAGAATCGCGATGCATGCATTTTTTCTCCCAACATGTTAATCATCATATCTATCTAGCTATAGTATCTGGCTGGCTTTTATAACTACTAAATTAAAACTTAACTATTAAAAATACTTGATTTAGTTGTGACATCGCGGGGTACGTTATTCCACGACAACAGACGTGATTGTACGCAACTTTATTAGCTATTAGATCAGTGCAGAATTGTGATCAGAAGAATCACAAGTAAGCACCTCTCTTTCTGTCTTTAAAAATTGTTAAAGCCTGTTATGCGTAACTGGTGAAATGGCTGGCGTTCTATTGGGCGGGAGAGCGTAGGGAGCTCTCCTAATGACTTTGTGTATAGATTCCTGTTATGAGCCAGAGCCTACAGCTGCACCAGCATACATCATCACCCCCTTAATGAAGGCTCCACTCCAGCTGTGTGTTTGTTTCTTTGTTTCTCTGCATTCACGCTAGAATTTGTTCTGCACTAGAGGGAATACATGCAAAAACACAAGCAGCCTCGCTCCTCCTTTAAGAAACACAGAATGTCGTGCTTAATAAAAGCATCGCCGGCAAGGCCAGGCAGGCTGGAGTGGAGCTGATGAATGATGTCATAGTAAGTGATTGATGTCATAATGGTTGTGACTTAATGTTGAGTGTCTGTTATTGACAGATGTTATCAGCGATGGCTATTGATTAAAGCGAGAGCCATTCGCTTTAGCTTTTCTTCTGGGAATGGGACCACTCTTGCGCTCTTTTTCTCTCCTGTTTTTCAGTGCTGTTGTGCTCTTTATTCTTTATCCCTCGTCTTGTGACACAGTTCCACTCTGTCTGCACATGCTGTGAAATTCAGATCAAAATCTATGCCAAGTCAAGCAATTAATGAGCCAAGACAAACAGGCCTACCAAAAGCAATTAAACCACTTTTTAATTGGCAAAAAAAAAGTCTTTATTTTTTTCACGCATTGTGAGTACTAAAATTTTATCGTTGAGGTTCATTTCAAGGGTGTAGCGTCCGTCTATTTATTTGTGAGCTTGTAAAAATGCACTTTAAATGCCCTTAACACACCATTTAGTGAGGGTCATGTTAAAATTTCGATTACAGTTTTGGATAAGTGTAACTTGTTTCACACAGACTAAACTGTTGCTTGTTGAAAAAGGCTAAAACCAGGGCCATATCTAGTGAATAGAATTTCATTGAGTCTTGAGTTTCATCCTGAAAAAGATGTGCATATGCTACACAGTGTGCCTTCTGTAAAAATAAATAAATAAATATATATATATATCATGGTAACATATGTTGTTTTGCATTACACTCTTAAAAATAAAGTTTCCAACAGGGTTTTTTGTTGTTGCTGTTGTTTTTTGTTTTACCATGATGCCATAGAAGATCCATCTTTCACTTTTTAAAAAAAACAAAAGAATGTTAAATAACTTTTTTTGAAATGGAACCAATGATGATCAATTACAATTTCTTTTGTTTTTATATTGCATGAGATTCAGCTGCTCTCTTTTTTGCCATTTTAATATAATTTAAAGGGATAGTTCACCCAAAAATGAAAATTTGATGTTTATTAGCTTACCCCCATGGCATCCGAGATGTAGGTGACTTTGTTTCCTCAGCAGAACACAAACGAAGATATTTAACTTTAACCGTGGCAGTCTAGTAGTCAT
>JAUMHQ010000090.1:10202166-10215683 GCA_032361165.1 Enteromius paludinosus | reverse complement strand
AACACCTCAGCAGTGCCACAGGCTGATTGCCTCCATGCCACGCCGCATTGAAGCAGTCATTTCTGCAAAAGGATTTCCAACCAAGTATTGAGAGCATAACTGAACATAATTATTTGAATGTTGACTTTTTTGTATTAAAAACACTTTTCTTTTATTGGTCGGATAAAATATGCTAATTTTTTGAGAGCTGTATGCCAAAATCATCAATATTAAAACAATAAAAGGCTTGAACTACTTCAGTTTGTGTGTAATGAATCTAAAATATCTATTTTGAGAAGGACCTGTATGTCGTTGGAAAGGTGTAAGACTCTTTAAATTCACGTCTCGCATGCTTCAATGCCCTCAAACTAGAATTTTGGTGGAATATCCTTCAAAAAAGTCAGAGAAACCCAGAGTGCATGCAATGCATGTGCCCTGTTTATCTGTCTCCTCATGTGTGTTGCATGGGTAAAAAAGATAAACTAAATAAAGCAAAAAATAATTTGACAGCTAAAGTAAGATTTCTATACTTTAGCTATCGCAATACATCGATATTGGGAATTATTTCCGCCACCATAACCATGAAAAATCTAATATTGTGACAGCCCTAATAGCTAGTAATTATCTCAGTACAACGTCTACTCAATGTACAGTTCTGATTATTTAGACCATGGGAACGCAGCGTTTGGCACCTAGCCGTACATAAGCAGGACGCCATGTGGCAGATTTTCCAATAGAAAAGAAGTGTCCCCTCAATTGAACTGGCAGCAGAAGGTAATTAAAGTCTCTGAGTTAAAGGCCTCTAATCAAGCATTCTGGAAAGAGTCTGAATCTAATTCCCACATAGTCATGAATGAGAGGGTTTGTATCTTATTCAAGACTTCAGAATGAGTTATCAGAGACGGCCAGCATTTGCACGCAGAGAGTGAAAATGCTTTGCTTTCTTGTTAGGACCCATCGGGGATGTATGTCAGCATTTACACTATGGATGTTGTGGTAATGAGGTTAATATTGCAGTTAGTTGGGCCTAGTGTATGTGTAACGTATGGATGCGCAGTCTTGCGGTAATTGTTATTGATTTAGCTGTGCCGTTTTACTGCAGTTGATACGGTTATATTTGTCCGGCGTTAATTGTGTCTCATCTTTTATTCTGACTATGGCTGCTTTATTAGATTTGGTAGGGTAATGTATGTTTTATTGAAGGACAACTTTGCTTGGAGGCCCATGTAGCAGCTAAATCTGTGATGTAACTAGGGTTTCCAGCTGTAAAGAACGGTGTAGAAGGTTTACCGATCCATCTAAGTGAATTAGACGGCTCTAATTCTGTGTGGTGTCTTGATGGACCGTGGCCTGCTGTGATCTGAGAAGACACACACAGACACACTCATCACGGTCAGTCAAGAGGATCAAGGCAAAGCGACACCACAGATGGTTTAGTGCGTCAGGCCTGACTGCTTTTATGGTGTCAAGTATTTACAGGGAGAGAACGGCACAAATAGCAGTCATATGTACTGCTTCTTCACAAATTATCAAAATAATATCGAATTTGTGATGTGTGTTATAATAAACTGCGAAAGACTATGAAAATGAAGCAGTTAATGCATAAATATATTATTATTGTAATGTAAAAACAGAAAAATTAAATAATAAAATTGGAAAGATAATAATAATAATGTTAACAATGATGACAATAATAAAATAATGTATTTTAATTCCATGATTGTGGTATGATTGAAACTGATTCAGTAATAATGATCATAATTTTATTTTATTTTTTTATATATAATATACAATATGTATTCATTTTAAAATGTATCCATACAATAAATCAAATAAATAGTATGTTCATTTTATTAGTGTTAATAATGGTAATATTATTGATACTACTACTAATAAATGTTTCAAACATTAATAATAATATAAATAAATACTATTGCAATAATATTAATACTATTACTAATAAACATATTTTAAATAAATAAATAATGTATTAATTTATTAGTATATTACGTCCTACTACTACTACTAATAATAACAATAATTATTATTATTATCATTATTAATATTGTTGTTATTCATTGAATATAATACTCATTTTATAATGCTTCCATTTAATACATTTAATATGTAAATTTTGTCAGTATTAAAAATGGCAATAATACTGATAATATTACTAATAACCATCTTAACAACTACTACTACTACTAATAATAACTGTATTAACTGTAGTATATTGCGTCATAATAATAATAATAATAATAATAATAATAAAAACTATTATTATTACTAGTATTAGTATTATTAATGTTGTTGTTGTTGTTATTCATTGAATATAATATCCAATTTATAATGTGTCCATGTAATATATTTTATATTTTCATTTTATCAATAATAATAATAATAGTAATACACAAACACACACACACACACAAAATGTACTCAATCAATTAAATAAAATCATGGAGTCCTAATGCTATGTAGAACTGTTGCATTCAGCAAGGTTGACATTTATGAAATTTCTGTCCCATAACGCACCTTCATTGCCTTGTTCTGACACTTGCATGCAGTCCAGCATGCATTTGTCTCTGGCCATGCGCTCGTCTGCACTTGCCAACAGGTTGCAATTAAAAGCCTTGTCACAGGTCTGCAGGCTCCTCAATCATGCTGCTGGTTCTGGCTCCCTCGCTCTCTGGCGTCTGGCTCCGGCGCATCCATCTGAACAGAAGGTGTGTGACAGCATCTCGAGCTCAAATCTGCTGGGCCACAGAGTTCGCTGTGTGTTAAAGCCTCTTGGAAATGAAACGGCAAGCCATAAGGAGTGGAAGTGATTTGTTGGTGTGATGAAGTGTGTTTGAGAGACATTCTATTTCAAATATTGGCCCGCTGTAAAATAATCAGCATTACACAACAGTTGACGCCGGTCCTCGCCTTTGATTGGCTCTAAGAGAGTGTAACGACTTTCTGAAGAGGAATGATCTAAATTGTCGCACAGGGTTTATGCTTTGACGTCATTTTCTCTCAAATGTTGACAAAGCAACGGGACAACAGAGAAGCATTTCTATTGAATCACACCACCATTTAATTTCAGCCGCATTAATTCGTTCCTTACGCACACAATTATATAAGTAGCATTTGATTATTAGAACCATTTCCCATTCAGACGAGTCAACATTTTCATTATTCAGACGCCTGAATGCATTATTTATTGTGAAAAATCTGTATAAACAAGCAGCTGAAAAAATCATTTTGTCAGCTGAGAACTTTCTCCCATGCATTGCTTTGGAGATGCTTGTTTTCAAATGTAAGTTCATGAGAGGTAACGTTTCCCCAAGCGCACCAGCACTAAACGTCCTCATGGGGTTGACGGCGAGGCCTTTCACTAAACCCTAGGCAGAACTTGCTGTATGTGTAGAATTTGCCAACTCACGGTTTCTGTAGGAAAGTCTCGTTATTTTTTGAGCATATTGTCGTCTAATCATAATGGGAATTGTAAGTTGTTGAATGATTCTAGCTACTGTTCTGATTCCTTAGAGCCATAAATAAACATTCTGTCATCATATACTCTTCCAAACCTGTATGAGTTTCTATGAACCAAAAACTATTTGGTGAGTATTGCAAGCACATGACTCTTTGATTGCTTGGATCGGTTCAGACTGATGACACCCGACACCCGAATGGGCGCGTTATCAGTGGTTATCAGCCCATTCATATGGTTCAGATGATGCCTGCTGGTAGGCTTAGAAGGCTGTTATCATCCATAGGACTACTGGGCATGCGCACATCAATCGAGCAATTTTTTTGTACGACAATAATACTGTTTTTGTATCATAATATAGGGTAGGTTTAGGGTTGGGGTAGGTGTAGACGCTAAATAAACACAATCTAATCGCTAGAACAATTCATTTAATTTTTATTTTTACTAGTAGGTGCAGCAGGCCCCTTCTGATCGTTATGAATGGGCTGATAACGGCCCATTCAATCGATAACATCCGGATTTATGGATCTTGACAGAATTGAATGTCCTACTAAAGATTTACTGTACGTAAGAACCAATAAAGGAATAGTTTTAACACTTTAGACCACATTAATATGTATGTCATCAGGATGGTCCCTGGCAAACATCAGACGGGCCTGGACATGGGCTGACTTAAGCAGGGGAACCTTCCGTGCGATGCAAGACGTCTTAGTGTATTACTGATAGTAGCCTTGGAAACAATGGTCCCAGCTCTCTTCACGGCATTGACCTGCTACTCAATCTCAATGTCTTCAATCTCATTTTGTTAAAAAAATATAAGAGAATTGAATTGTGAAATCAAAACTGTGAATCCTTAGATCCTATCTGTCCTTAAACAATTACTGGCCGCTATATGAAACAAAACATTATAAGTATCACATCAGAAGACGGACAGTTAAGAGAACCGAACATCATGAAAAACAATGGATACTGTTTTTCTGCAATGAAAAAACAACAGAAAATAACTCTCAGTTCACTCCATGTCCAGCAGTGATGTACAGGTTGACCCGAAATGATCACGGTCACCCGCAGTTACGAGTCATCAAAAAATATTTGTAATGATATTCGGGTCACAGTCGGTCGGGTCGTTTGAAATAAAGATGCCAATTAAACTAGTACTAGACACAATTTTCAATGAGATACATAGGAATACACTTTATTGGTTAAATTACTGGCACGAAGATGACGCAAAAGCTCAGTCTGCATGTAGAAAAAGTGAAAACTGGGGAGTGGAAGGTCCGCAAATATACAAATAGAAAGAGCAAAGTGTGAGACACATTTGCCAAAATAATGAAAGATGATGACCAAAGTGCTGGCTTTGTCATGTGTAGGCTACCTTTTGAATGCTGAGCGTTATTAACTGTTGTATAAATGTTGACGTGGGACAAAATTCCCGATTTCCCAACACGTTGAACTGAGCAATGACTTTTAAACGCATATAGATCAGTAATGTCAGTTTTGTATTTTCTGAGAGTGGTATTTTTGTTGCCAATTTGTCTGGGGAGAGACGCACACTTTGATTAGACTGGATAAACACATGCAGCATCTTAATTAAGAAAATGAAATGAAATAAATGAATACATCAAGCCTTTATTACATATTACATTTATTAATGCTTATATCAGCATTCAGAAACGAACAGTTTGCGCTCCTAAGGGCTTTCACACTTTTCCAAAAGTGGGCTTTCTCTCAGTTGATCTGCTGATGAATTCTTCAAGCAGGGTCGAAACATAAACATAGCATTCATCAGTAATATGCATCTAGACAGCTGAAATGGGAAATGATGGGTCGCCCCAAGAACTGCCTGTTCTCGCCACGCGCACCACGAGCTCTGAGCGCAGCACGTCAGCACCATTAGAAAAAAAGATGCGGGTCGGGTACAATATTTTCTCTCTTTTTTTATTTTTGTGGTCCGAGTTGCGGGCGAGTTAGTTGACAACGTCGGTCGGGTTCGGGTTGTTTACACATTGACACACGCATCACTGATGTCCAGGTCTTCTTCATGACCTCACTGTATCTTTGTGTGTTTTAAAGTGTTTTCCTGCATAGTCTAATGGAAGACTTCTGTGACCACGCAGGCTCTTCCATGTTCAGATTCAGAAATGACCCAGACGTCTTCTTTGCGGTTTATAGTTTATAGCTCGATCCCCTTGGTCCTTGAGCAAGGACAAATGCAGTAAACAACTCTCATCACTCCAATGTCACCCCAGTCGTTTCCTTTTTTTCAGGTATGTATTCCCAATGCCTGCTGTTTAACGTAGCCGTAGGATAGACCGAATGAATAAATGGCCATGATTGTCTCTTGATGGGGGACAGCGGTGGGCAGCAGAAGAGTTTTCCGTGGGGGGTAGGACGTTTCGCTGGTAAACACACAGTTTTTTTTTCCATGACGCCTATAGTGCAGAGATCTACCGCTGATAAATGGACTTTTTTCAATGCAGGAAACCCTCTAACAGTTTGTCAGGCTGCCGCAGCAGAGGATCGTGGGTCACAGCATGCTATGCCTGAAGGCGTCTATACAGTGGATGGGCAGTCAACCGCAGCAGAGCTGATTTTAGCCAACCCTATTCCTATTCTCTCTCTCTCCTTTTTTTTTTCCATCCTCTGGCCCAGCCATGATCATGGTTCAGGAAATCCAATATTCTGCACCAGTCTCATTCCCACTTTGTGCCTGTGCAACGTCATTTGTATTCTTTCTCAGTATAAATAGGAAATCATAATAATAATAATGGTCTAAAGGGTGGGAAGCGTTATCCCGGTTAACCTTTGATCTGAGATATGGGAGAGAGGGAAAATACATCTGCATTCGTGTGAAGTGGCACCCTCGGTTCACCCCAGCCTGCAGTTTCCTGTCAGCTATGTTGGGTTGTTATGAGATGAGAGATGTTGGGGGTTTCGCAATTATTCTCTTACATCTCAATTCTACTGTATCGGGCGGAGAAAAAAAACATCTAAGCTTGATCACAAACAGTATTTACACTGTTAAAGTGAACTTAGAAAAGAAAGGTAATTGTTTACATGGATTTTGAGTTTAAATGTCTTGACTGAACTTAATATTTGAAGTTGATATTACTTATTATTAGATCTGCCTTTATTCACATTACAAAAAATGCAGTGTTCTCTTTGTGTGTTTTTATATGGTTTGTTTGCCATGAGAAGTCATGGGGATTGAAGTGTTTAAATCTATTAACAATATCACATGAATACTCATGAGGAAAAAATACCTTAAAATGCCATTCAAAGACCTACACACATTTGAAAGATCATTTTAATATGAGAATTACTAAATGGTATCATCATGAATAACACTGTAAATACAACTAGCACCAATAGTAATTGTTTATGTTTCAGTGCATGCTGGGAAGAGAGTAGAACTAAATCTTACTAAACTAAACTATATATATATCCAATTTTAATTCAAGTTTGATTTATCACATACATGATTGTACAACTTGTGAAATATTTTGACTGTCCTGCTTTTGGACGAAGCGCCAAGTGAATAAAGTGGCAATATGGATATGTGTGTGTGTGTATATATATACTGTATATATATATATATATTTAGCAGGATTTACATCAGTTACTTTCTACAGTGTGCATATACATGCTAGTATGTGAAGTATGATTGTTCGACTGACTGTTATTTTTCTTATTTTGCAGTTCAGCCGATGAGCAGTATCGCTGGAATACCCAAGGTAAATGGCATATTTTTTTTAATGATTTTTGAAATTTTGTTGTCAGGCTTTGTTTGTGGAAAATTCATAACTAGGGTGAATTAGTTGTGTTGCAGCATGCAGGTACATTGCATCATCTTTATGAATTTCAGTATTCGAAAACTGTTGTAAAATGTGTTGCACGTTATAGGTCGGATAGAAGAAAGAAATACTGTATATAGATTACAGTATACAGCTTTTAAAGCAACTCATTGTAGCATTCATTCAATTCATTATGGAGTATTTTTTATTATCCATTTTCAGCAGTTTTACTAATTCATTGTTGCAGTTCTATTGTGCTTGCTCTAATCATCTTTAACCCAAAACAGTGACCAATCTCAGCTTAGCATCCTGCTCTCCGGCTGTATGGGTGCTGCTTCAGTTGAGAGGTTAATCTTATGTCTTAGGGAGCTTGTGTAACCCTTTATCCCTTGGCAAATTCCGCCACACTGGCCCTGGAAGAGTTGGCAGTCAGTCCTGACACAGAGCAAGCAGCACGCCGGTTAATAGGGTCATTCAAACAGCCAATTAAGTTCAATCTCTGCCTCGATGCTTAGTGAGCAAGTGATAGGAAAAGGTCAAGAGGTTAGAGCCCAAGTGTGACGAATGAGGCTTCAGGAAGTAGTTTGTAGTGCATGCTTGATTAACCTCCTCCCCGTTTTTTCCCAGATGGACAGAAAGACATTGAGGAAGAGCTTAACACAGGTCTGGAACTGGTGGATTCGTGCATCCGCTCCCTACAGGAGTCTGGGATCTTGGATCATCAGGAATATACCACAGCCGATAGTGAGTAGTCATCACAATTGCGTATTCAGCTATTTCTTTAAGTGTGTGTGTTTGCTTTATGTTGGAGTGTTGTCTATTAAAGTAACAAAAAAGGCTAATCCCGACAATTAGCCAAGAGATTTTACACCATTGATTTCAACTTGACAACCTGGCTGGGAGTCGCGCTATTGATGTCTACATTCATTTGAAAGAAGAGCATTTACTGTCAGTCAACAGAGCAGCGTGTATATGAGAGGGCGGGGTTTTGAAAAAGGGGGCGTGTCTATTTATTCAGTGGATGGCTTTTAAGCAACTTTTTTTATATTGATGGTGAATATGATAACTGGTGCATGAAGGAATCTAGTGCTAGATATTGCAATAATGTGAAATAGTTTCCAGACAGAGCCTTTCGGCAAAAAAGAGGGATTTTTGACTATCTACACACTTGCAGAACATTTTTGGCCTAAAAAATGGCACTGTTGCTTTGTTTGGATAAAGTCTTTTTTCTTTCCTTTTACAAGGTGCATAAATATATTTCAAATATGTTCTCAGACATACTATGTGTGACTTATAAATGCTGTAGAATTTAATGTTTTTCTGCAAAAATGTGTTTATTGAGCAATGTAATGAATAAAATGCACTGATGCTAAAGCACCTAACATGCGTGATAAATAATAATAATATAATATACTGATCTACTAAATGTATGTGCAGCAACTGTAACCATATCTCCTTGACACATTGAAAATCAGGAAACAGCCTTTTCACATACAGTATGCAACTGTAAACAGCAACCTCACATTGTATCTGTTTTTGAACGTAATTGAGAACATCTGTCTAGATTAATGTGACGTACATTGCTTTTATTATGTCAGTTCTGATAATTAAGCAGCCTGTTATGTTGTGCACTGCACCTAAAGCGTTTTATTTAGGGATGGTAATAACTTTTATTTTAGTCATTTTGTGAAACTACATCTGGCTGCGTGCCATGTTAAATTAAGAAAGCAGTTGTGAGCCAAAAGAAGCGGACTGAAGTCTGTTGTTATAAATATACTTAAAATTCTGTATGCCGTGGCCAAATAAATCTCCATTATATGCAAATAAAACGTGATAAAGAAATAATTGACATAAAAATGTAAAGTCTGTCAATCATTTACTCACCACTCATGTCGTTCCAAACCTTTATGACTTATTTTTCAAAACACAGAAAAATGTACAGTATAATGCAATGGAAGTCCAATATTGTTTGGACCCCAGTATTATTCAAAATGTATAATAAATGTACTGTAAATGGTGAAAGGGAACAGTTAAAGCGTGGCATGTAGCACTTTTCTAGGATTATTGAAAATCCCACTTATAATAAATAGTTGTATTTATAATACAATTTTCTTAAACCCAAATTGGGTGAGATAAATATTTAATTGAACTATTAAAGTTAACTAAATTAGCAGTTTAAGTTAAGCTTGAAAAAAAAAAATTATAATCTTAAAATTTAAGTTGTTATAGCAAAATTGCAACAGACATTTTTAACGGTCTATGTTCCTGACAAATCATAATAAAAAATAGACTAGAATTCATAAATCTCTGAATGTCAGCATGTTTTTTTCTTTTTTAAAGTGTAACCTTACCACCCTGTCCCACATTTAACCTTTTTCTCTTCTTTTTTTTTTTTTTTTTGGCAGAGATTAAGAACACAAAGGCGTCTTAAGCGTCTTTTTTATGGAGGATATATTACTTCACCGAAAACTGTCCTAATCTCCTCCCAGAAAGTTGCATGTCATTGATCTTTTTCAGAGTTCAAAGTGGCTTTTAAATAAGTTATTGACTTTGCACTTTCTGTTAAGGTTGGTGACAAGAGAAAAATGCCACAGGTTTTTGCAATCCAATTCCCGCTTTAAAGTCGAAATAATCAAAACAGATAACGCCTCCGCAGAATAGACATCCCCACCACAACATTCTCAGGGCTTCAGGCGTTAGAACACCACAGCCGAACGTAACTGCCCATGAATTATGCATTGAAACTAAGTATATTTACTATAACGGGCTGGAATTACAGTGAGCTCTAACGTTTCGCTAAGGACAGAGTGGCTTTCAATAATTTTTCTGATAGCTGGGTGAGTCGAGATAAAGTAGCTGGAGGTTCATGGAGGTGTCTGATGTGGACACGCTTTTACGTATTATCTGACGGCCAACAAACATTAGCCTCTGTGATCCAGAGGCTTTATTCTTTGAATGGAGCTTGCCCCTGACTTGTTCGGAATGCATTAGTGATCTAAGCTTCACAGGAGTAAGACTGAAGGCGTCTGTCATAGTGGCTGCTCTATGTAATGTCAGCCTTTCCATTTGTTTCCATAGGTTTGGTATTATATTATATATCCATGTCACCTATATAAAAAATAGATCCCTTGTGAAATGTTTCATCATATAAAGTGAATTAAATAAAGTAAATAAGTAGATGTATAGCCTCTAGTGATATTATATTCAATAGTCTAACGGTGCATGCACTTTTATGATGGGATTGGATATTTCTAGCAAAGTTTATTCCATCCATTAGTTATAAGCCTGTAATGATGTGAAATGTTGTCAAGCAGCTTTTTGAAAACATGACACGTTTTATTTTATTTTATTTTATTGAACGCATGTATGTTTTTATTTATTTATTTATTTTTGGTATTTTATGCACAATTGCAAATTTGTGCATTCATTTATTCAGCCTTTCATTTTTTCATGCATGCATGTATTCATAACTTGATTTCTGGTTTAGTTTTATTTTAGTATGTTACTCATCCATGTATGCATAATTGCATTTTTTTATGAAATAACTACAGTTGTACAATTGACTTTCATTGTATTTTATTACTCCATACAATATAAGGCAGTTGAAACCAAAGAAAAACATACATGTCTGGAATGACGTGACATAAATAAAGCACTAATGCCCCCAGCTGATGCCCCCAACTGCTTCCCGGGTGCCGCAGCAATGGCTGCCCAGTGCTCCGGCTGTGTGTTCACGGTGTGTGTGTGTGGTTGTTCACTTCTCACTGCTGTGTGTGTGCATGTTGGATGGGTTAAATGCAGAGCACAAATTCCAAGTATGGGTCACCATACCTGGCCACATGTCACTTCACTTCACTTTTTAATGCATATAGTTCCAATATTTTGCTTAATTATTTAGTTTTGAATTGGTATTGAAATGTATGGTTTAATGTGGGAGAAAAGACTTCCAAACTGAGACGAGATGAGCATTCCTATGTGTACTTCACCACAAAAGCTTTTAAAATGGGTGAAGCTGGTGTTTGGGGGGACTTTACTGTACATTGGGGATGTGTGATTGATTCTGTGTGAGCGCTGCCTGGCTGTTTGATGTTCAGGTTTTAGCAACACTGCTTTACATGTATGGAGGTGTTATGTTCAGTTAAACTAATCCAGCCGCTATGTTTTAAGGAGGTGAATGAGAGTGCTGCAGATACATTGAGCAGGCTTGACTGAGGATGGGGGAAGTCAGATGTGTAAGAGCTGTGTAAGTGTCTTACACTAGGTGAGGAGCTATATTTAGTGTCACTGCTGTGATTCTGTAGCTGCAGCCTCTTTAGACATGCTTCTTCAAGTGAGAGAATGATTCCCAGGAGGCTGAAAACAACATGCACAAAAACGTACATACAGTACAGTATGCATACAAAAGAGAAGGAACATGCAGCACATTAGAATATTAGCACAAGTGAGAGTTACATATCAGCCCGGCCGATTGCTAGTTATTTAATTATCAACACTGGCCAGTTACACTGACATCCTGGTCACTGAACAGCAATAGTAGTTCAGCCATGTCAATTCTAGTCTACAATAGTCTGAGTCTAAGTCTAAGTCAATTCCTCCAGACCTGCTCGGTCCTGTGCCCCTCCTCTCTCGGACGCCCACTTTTGTCGGGAGCCTGGTGAAGGGCAGCCAATAAGGGACAGGGTGGCGATGATAGCCAGGGGAGGCAGTTGACTCATCACAATATACTGTATATATATATATATATATATATATGTATGCTTAAATAATTGCATTCTTTATTTTTCCTTCTTCACTTTTTTAATTGTTGTATTTATTTATGCATGTATTCATGAATGTATTTCTTGTTTTAATTAATTTTATGTAAGAATGCATAATTGCATTGCATTGTTTTATTTTTTTTAATTCATGCATAATTGCTTAATTATTATTATTTCATGTAGGCATTTTAGTTTAGAATTTTATTGTATGCGTGGCAATACTGGTGCAGTACTTATCTGGCATAATAAGATATGAAGATCAAAATTTTTGTGCCCGCATTAAAGGAATAATTTAGCAAGCAAACTCTCATGACAGTCCAGTTGCTTTTGATCATCTTTAATACCATTTGAGACTTAACCTTACAATGTCATGAGGTCCAGGGCAGAGGAAAGCTTTAGATTAACCCAAACGTCATTGCATTCCACACATCTGATCAGGAGTTTTCAGATCAATGGAAACATAAATGAGAGCAGCAGGCTATTATGGACTCGAATAATGCACCAATTTTCTTATCTCTCCAGACCAGCTTGATGGATCTGTCTGATACAGGAGCCATAGATTATTGTGTAGCGCGAGGAGAGCAGACAACATCCTCCTGCTGAGAAACCTGAGATGCTTTTACTCAAGCTGTTTTTAAAGGGACAGTGTTTTGTGCAGAGGGAAAAAAAAAAATTTTCACAGTATGTTTCAGGAGCAGCTAATCTCTGATTGAGACTGATGTGCTCACACGGGCCTGCTGAAAGCTACATGAGGGCTGATAGCATCTTGACAAACTATGAATTGTTGATAGAATCTGGTTTACTGTCAGGTTAGCCTAGAAGCGCTCTCCAAACACGCAGTCAGGCCGCTGCTGGTTATCTGTGTAATCTGACAGGAATGGACATTCTGGTCATTATGTTTGCTCAAGTACAGTATTTGACAGATAAATCAACTCGAGACAGAGTTTAGGGGTAAAATTAAATTCTGTATAAAATCATGGAAAAAATGTGTCTATCTCGATAGTGTAGTTTTTAAAAGTTGTAAGTAAAATAAGAATTTCTACTTAAAATATCACACAGATTTTTGTTACACTTTCTGTTTCTTCATAATTGACTGACAAATTTGTAATATTTGTCCCCATGTGTATAAGTTTAATTTCAGTCACTAATAAGTCTCTAATAAAAGACTCTAAAAAGTCACATAACACTGATTGGCTCAAAAATGTTATCATCCAATGAACATTGATATTACAAGTATTCCAAATATGGCTAGTTTTAGATTGGATGATAACATAGCTTCAGAACTCTTAAGTATGTCATTTTGTCGATGAATTTGTATTGGTATATGTTTCGTTGTGATTGTAAGTTTTGTAAATGTGGGATTATATTGTCATTTTTGTATTTACAATGCAATGCCAGTGTACATGTCACCAGGAGTGACGTTTGTAGTTCTCTATTTTTTGTTTAAAGGTGCCATAGAATGCATTGAGAGAATATTTTAAATTGTTCTCTGATATGTACATAGAAGGTATG
>JAUMHQ010000090.1:10176573-10194897 GCA_032361165.1 Enteromius paludinosus | reverse complement strand
CACCTACATCTTGGATGCCCTGGGGGTAAGCAAATAAACATCAAATTTTCATTTTTGGGTGAACTATCCCTTTAAGAGCATTTGCATTGGTTATTTGTGAACAGACACCAATTATAAACTTTATGTAAGAAAATATTTTATTATATTTCACAATTAAATTTATTCCTGTGATAACAAGGAATTTTTTAGGATTATTAAACAGTATTCAGTGTCACACGATCCTTCAGAAATCTAATTTGTTGATTTTAATTCTCAACATTAACATTACATTTAACAGTTTCTCAGAATTGTTTGATAAATAAAAAGACCAGCATTTATATGAATTTAACATGATTTGTAACATCAGGGTTATTAACAATTGAGTTATTGTAGTTAACTAAAACTAAATTTTAAACCAAAAACAAAATACATTTTAATTTTTAATAATTAAATGTTAATAATTTATTTTAAAAATATTATCGGACCGCAAAGCTTTTAAACATAATGTTCAAAATGGTATTTAATTACTTTTTTCTTTATTTTTTTAGCACTAGTTTAATAGAGTTACTACGTATGCTTAAACAGTATCCAATAAAGCACTGAAAAAAAGATTTTTTCAAAGTTGAAAATAAAACGCAAGATTAGTGGAGTACGTTTTACAAGAAAATACTATTTCTGTCTTTCTTTCTGATGTGTTTGTGTAAAATTAACTAGTAATATCGGAGTCAATCATGCGCAAGTCAAGTCAATCATGCGCAATTTCTTTCAACGTGCACTTCTAAATCAGTGATTGTATTCTGAAATCAAGTGATGCACATTTTAAACAACCAGCGTTTAGATATGTTCTGTGCAATAGAGCCAGAAAATGCAGCTTTATTCTGAGCGGGAGGCTTGTTATCTAAATCACCCGCTTAACAGGCCGATTGTGGACCAGCGTAAGGTATTGTTGATTACAGCCCTATGTTACCTGCCACATTGTCAGCCCTTCATCAAACCCACCGAGGGAAACAGTGGCACAATGGGAAACAGCGGCCCAGTGCCAAACTATCGCTCAGCCCGTGCTGAGCCGTCACTGGCTATCCCGCTTGTCTCTTTGATTAAAGTCCGGCATCCCGTGGCTGTACACCTCTACCAGTATCTGTACGGTGATAGCAGCCCATACCACCCACCAGAGCACTGACCAGAAGATGATTAGATTTGAAGGCAATTACGTATTATAGACGGGAGACTTTGTTTTTGCAAGGCTTCCCTGATTTCTGGAGGGTATTTGATGCGTTGGTAAGCCTGTCTTTCATGATGTAGTATTCGGAGAGATTGTCGGTGAGGGGCTGATGATGTGTGTCATTACAGCCTGAGGCCGTGCAAGAGACAATATCAGAGTTTGGCTCTTACTAAGACCGAGAAAGATGGACTTTAGTGCTTGTCTTACTTCTGCAAAAGCAAATCTCTGTGCATTTCTAGGGTAAAGCAGGGTAAACGGTAATAAGGGGAATAAGTTTATCACTTCACATGAACATCGGCGGAAAATACATGCCTATTTGAATCAACCTACTGTATTTGCAGAGCTGGAAAATTGTTGCCTTTTTGAAAGTAAAGACTACTTTGCTATTGTTTTTCTATTGCTTTACTCCTGTTTTATCAGTTTTAATCTAGATGAGAGGCTGCTTTCAAGAAGGAGATAAGTGTGATAGTAGAGTTTTGTGAATTTTGTATGGCAAAAAGGCTATAAATATTTCATATCAATGTCATCTTGATAAAGAACTCCAATGCAGAATAATCCGGTTCAAAAGGCTGCTTTTGGTTGTCAGTCAATGTATAGTAGCAACCTGATGCATTAACGCAATTAAACTGATGTGTGTTCATCTCCAGGTGAACTGAACTGTAAAACTTCCTCCATCCAATCAGATTGTTATAGATTGTAATCTGCCTCTAAACTAGGTAGTACATTAGATCCGAATCTCCATCTATCATCCTCACTCTTTAATGACAGCAAACAGAGAACACGATGCACAGCCAATGTTCAGATGCCTGAAGCGCTATTAACACTTCGCCTGTGATTAGACGCTGAAGAGGTGCTTCAGAGCGCTTGTCTAAGTTGTTCCAAATATGTACCAGATGTACAAACCTATTTATTCAGCCAGCTGGATCAAAGGCTTGTGGATTTCTCTTTTAGATGTAATGTTTCGTCATTAGGTGAGTAGGGAGCATGAGGGTAGATCGAACGGATGTTTAAGATACGGGAATGCTTTTGCTAGTTTGTATAGGTGTCTGTGCAGGAGCCCATGACCTGTCATTCCAAATCCTCCACCTGGACAAAGAGTTTAGCCACGAAATTGCCTTTGAAAAGCTGTGATTCTCCTGCAGCGAGACGTGCTGCTTTGCTGCTATCACAGACGCTTGTAATCACTCAGACCTGTTGCCAACATCTAAGATGAGGTGTCTCTATCTGTAGCCCTCTCAGTTTCTCTCTGTTCTTACATGTCTCTTCTTGTTCTCCTGCTTGTCTGTCAGTCTTTCTATCTCCCCGGTCAGCCATCTGTCCGTCTCTCATGCTGCCCATGCCTCTCAGTGAAAAGACCAGCATATGCTGTGCTTTGGATGCTGCTGTTCCCACTAGGATTTTTCACTAGCTTTACCAGCAAGACTTCTGTTTTTAATCAGCTCCTCCAGAACGAACGGCACAAATGTGCTGGACCACCGGGCAGAGCAGCAACAAACCAGCAGTTTTCGGCTGGGTGGCTATTCATTGTTCTGTCTAGTTTTCACACATTTGTATTGTCAAGGACCTCTGAATGTGAAGACAAACTGTCACAGAAAATATTCAGTATAAAATATTGTTCATTTCCAAAATGTAACAATTGACTTTTAAATTGGCACCATATTTGCTCAAAGGTAATTTGGAGAATATTATCTGGAGACCCCCTTTCTGAAATATTAAAGGCAGCGTTTTTCACATTAAAAAGGCTCATTTGTACTTTGACCTAAAAATAAATAAATAAATAAATAAATTGTGACAGTACGAAAATGAAACCAAAATATTAAAATATATTTTTTGGTGTTTTACTTTTTGTTATACTTAGATATAATTAATAGTAATATGTAAATTATTGTTTAAAATAAAAAAAAATAATATATAGTGCCCTCCACTAAAATTGGCACTTTGATCTTACGTTCAAACAATTTACGAAATTCTAACCTATCATTGAAGCATTGAAACAAATGAAATGGGGAGAAAATCTCATTGTGAAATAAATGCTTTTCTCCAGTACTAGTTGGCCACAGGACAGGACTGAAACTACAAATGGGACTGGCTTCTATGATCAGATGAAAGTAAAACAAATAGTTTTGTTGTGTAGAGATACACATAGAGATGGGTTTGGTGAACACAGGGATAAAAAGTACTCCATGTGTACAGTGAAGTATACTGCTGTGTTTTTGATGTTGTGGGTCTATATTTCAGCTGGAGGTCCTGGACATCTTGTTTAGACACATTGATTCTTTCAAATAGCAATAACTATAACGTAGCAATAATTGGGTGCCAATAATTGTGGCTAACATGTATTGGAGAAAACGTTTATTTCATCATGAGTTTTTCTCCCCATTTTCAATAGTTTTACTTCAATGTTAGGTTCGAATCAAGAGGATAATGCAAATTTATTTTCACAGCCACCTTTGCTCAGATTTAACAAGGTTACCAATTTTAGTGGAGGGCACTGAGAATGTAAAAAGAAATTATATTCTCTAAAATGCTTTTGACTATTTTTGTGTTGAACAAAAAAAACTCTCTTCCCTGGATTTTTCCACAGCCCCCCCAAGCAGCCCCCTTGGGGTCCCCAGACACCAGTCTGGCTTTCCCATCAAATGTTGGTGCTATCTACAAAAGTTCATGTCTTATTCTCTGAATCTCATGTCATTCATCTTTCCTACCTGCTCAGAAGAAAATTCTCAGATGATAAAGCAGAGAGAGAGAGAGATAGTGAGAGGTTTCAGGGATGTATCCCGATGGATCCCTTCCAGCTCTAAGAAAATCAGGTTAGGGAAGAGGGGCGTTTGTCTGCCGGACACTGATAAGGTGATTACACACAATACCCTGTATATCTACAGCTTCTTATTTTCTGAACATTGCACAATTATGTCCCTTGAAGCAACAGAGCACCAGAGCAGATCAGACATTGCAATAGTTTGTAGATTAACATGCATGTGCGCGTTAGTTTCCAGCGGCCTTGCGGAAGCAGCTTTGTTCTGCTGATTGTTTGCGTTGCTGTTTAGAGTACTACATCGCTGTCATTCTGTGAAAACCAATGAGACGAGCTGCCAAGATATAGAGAAAGCTCCAGTCCTAAAGATTGTGTGTCTGTGTGTGTGGGTGTATGGCATCCCTGTAGGCCGTCGCAAAGCTGGGATATAAAGTGTGTGGATCAATGCGAGCATGTGAGTGAATGTTGAGTTAGCATTTGCCTTCCTCCTGTGTCTAAGGTTCATAAACATCATCTAAAAGCTCTCCTTCATGCTCTCTGGAGATCCCAGCATGCACTCTTGTTTAAGAAGGGGAGGATTACTAGGGCTGTGTCCATACAATCATATATCAATATATTGTAAGATTTTTTATTGTAACTGTATTGCAATAATATGCCTACTTGAATCAAGGTTTTCAGAATTGTGATACTGTTTTTTATGTATTTGTAGAAAAAGCAATGTTTATATCTAATATATTAATATTAATAAATATAATAAAGATATATATATATATATATATACTGTATATACACACATACACATTTTATATTTTATATTTGTTTGTATACGTATGTGTTTATTGTGAGTATTTATTATGTACATATAAATACACACACATGCAGAAAATATAAAAAAATATTTGCATGTATATATTTATAGTCATAGAATTTATATCATAAATTAATACATTTAATATATATATACATGTGTATATTTATACACACACACACACACACACACGATGCACACACAAACTTTTATTTTGAATGTGATTACTTGTGATAAATTGTTTTAATTGTCAATTGTCATTAAATAATATATAACATTTTTAAAATATAAAGCCCTGGAGTCCATGTAGACTATGGAGATATGACCTAAGGCTGAGTAACATTTGTCTTTGTTCTGTGAGTTAAAAGGTTCATAAACATCGACTTCATACTCTCTTTGTTGTACACTCTAAACCAGGAAGGAAATATCAACTAGTTGCTTTTTTTGATGCTGTGGACATGTTGCGATTGGCAGATGTAGTGTAATAGCCTACAACGTATGTGCATCATGGGATCAACATACTCTAATGATGATCTTACATTGCCGTATTGCTATTCAGAATAATAAGGGATTTATTTTTTTATTTTTATTCCTAGTTAAAATGATCACCGCTTACAAGAACCATGTATTTTGTGTCCCTTTCAGGATCTCGAGGTTCGTACAGCAGTCAGCACGCTCACCTGGGCCCCGAACTGAGGCCCCTGCAGTCCCCTGAGCACCACATCGACCCCATATATGAAGACAGAGTCTACCAGAAAGTCCCCATGAGAAGTTTGAGCCAGAGCCAGGGAGAAGCGCTCCCACCGGGCCACACTGGAACCTACCGGAATAACACGGGTAAAGTTTAGCCACACTCTCTCTGTGTGCGTGAGCCCTGAAGTGTGTTAATACCCAAGTTACCAACCTCCAGGATTTCTGCTAGAGAGCCAAATCCTTAGAGAGCATTTATCCAAATCGGACACGCTTCTTGCTCACAGCCGAGTGGTGACCTCATTAGAATTAATCGGAGTTAGAGCTCATCGCACAATATGTGTTTGTGTGTGTGTGTTTTAACTTAAAGGGCTTTACTTGTCTTACCATATCACAATAAAACACCTCAGCAGTCTTATTCAATTAGCCCATTGTTCTTCTTATCTTGATATTAGGTCAGGTATAGTGTGCTAATCTCATCAGTCTCGGCAGTTTTGTTGCAGCTATTTTTAGTCTCTTACATCTCAGTGAGAAAGTGTAGTAGTAGTGTAGTAGTAGTAGTAGTAGTAGTAGAAGTGAAAGTGTAGATTGTTGACTCGATTTTAAAGACTGTGCCAGTACAGTCATGATATATCATCATTCTTTTTTATATAGTTCATCAGTACCTCATTCATTCAATTATCCAGTCATATTTTTGTATGGTTTCATATTAAAATTAACTATCTATTATATAAAAAAGTATAATATAAAGACTATATACACTGTAGTATATATTTGATTTATTTAGGATATTGAATATAAATGTTTTTAATCATTAATCAAATTACATAATTGCACACACACATATCACTAATTTCGAATTATTAAACACATGTCATGTTATTTATTAATGTGAAATATACACACACAATTTAAGACTTTTTAACATTTTGTATAATTTTATAATAGTAATATTTTACACACACACACACACACACATATATATATATATATAAATAAATTAATAACAAATAATGAATAATTCAGTCTAATATTTTACTATTAAATATATTTTTTTATTTTTAAACATTTATAATATTATAATAGTAATATTGTGTGTATAAGGAAACATATATTATTATTGTAATAACATTTTGAATAATTCAGCAGTCTAAAATTTTACAATGTAATATTTTTATCATTTTATAATGTTATTATAGTAATATTTTACAATGTTTTACATAATTTATTACAAGCTACTTATAATAATAAATAATCACTTTTAAATTCTTATATTTGATATAAAACATGTTATTGTGTATGAATACCTGACGTAGCTCTCATCGGTGTTGCAAATTTACGTTTTTAAGTAATGCAGCTTTTTATGACCAAATTTGTTCTATTGATTGGATTGCAATTGTAGTGCTGACATACGACATACGCTTCTGTGTGTTTACGAAGAAACAACAGATATTGTAATTTTGATTAGAGTTGCTTGATTTCAGAAAGTGTGAAGTGATGTGGAGATGAAAATCAACACCATAGAATGGTTGAGATCCAATCAGAATCAGGAATTGAGTATATGTGTGAGTGTGAAGGGAATGAGTGTGGAAGGATGCAGTGTGACAGGGTCTCATGGCAGCCCTGGAGCAAAAATGTTACAGTGTGACTCTCACCTGGCTTAGTTGTGCAGATAAAATCTATACGGTCTGTTTTAATTGGGGTCTGCGGTGGTAATTTCCTGCGCTTGCTGCAGTCTCGCAGTGACCTTTGAGAAGTGGAGCTTATAATGCACCTCAGGGACTTTATTCCTTTTCAAAATTGTTGCCTCTGCCTAATGGTATGGCAGCATCAGCAGACTGTTGGAAATTATGCTCTGTCTCTTCTGGCTTGCTCGGCTCTGAGCTCTCGCATATCACAGTCCTTTTATTTTCTCACCCTCAAGATGTTACTGTGCTTTGAAAAGAAAATTGAGAACATTGGCTTGCTTAGATAAACAAAACAGAACAACGGCAGTTCTGTTTCTTATTTCCTTTGAATAGAGCTAAAATACAATTAAACAGGTAAATGAAGCTATAAAATCCGTGTCATTGCAGTGGTTTTCTGTCTGTAGCTAAAGGTCGACTGAAGCTAAAGTGCTAATTTCTGCTACATGACGCTAACTAAAGCTATTTACACTCTTAAGGAACTGAATTTAAGACATTATATAATCCTGCCTGAGAACTTCTATTAAAAATTCTGATTCATAATGTATAAGTTTCCAGCGCTGAGTTGTGGCACTTGTGATACTCATTACTGCTGTATTATTTTCATTACAGCCTGTTACTAATTAAGCTCTATATCTTCGGCAGGAGACCTCGGTTGTACTGTGAAATGTGACTCACTACGCAACCATTTTCACATGTAAAAAAGAATCAGAAATGGCTGTGGACTAGTTAAAATATTCATGTAAGAATATGAGGACCCCTAAAGCCTTTGAATGTCTTCAGAATATCTACTAAAACAGGTTTGACGTCTGCCAGGGTTTTTTTTTAACATTGAGTCTCTGTTGCATTTTGTAAAGCCTCATTTTATCTGCAAATATTCCATAACGTTTAGAATTTAGTGTCTAGGAACGACATGAGTGATTGATACATTCAGTCATAATGATTCATGATTCACCATTCATAATAATAATAAAATGACATTATTTAAGTAATGATGATGATAACTAAGTGTATGTTTTATGTATATACATGGGTCCACGAGGATCAAAATAATTTTTTTATGTCATAGAAAGCACATTAAATGTAAGTAAAGTGTCTACTTTTGAGGTTTTTGGAGAATAAAATGTCTAAATTTGGTTAAAATAATGTTACAGTATCGTTTATTGTAACAATAATGATGTAAAACTCAAATAACATGCTGATTATTACTTGTACATAAAATCTATTTTATGTACAAGTGTTTAAAAAAAGGGTTTAAAATTGGTAAAAAAAAATTGAAATTGGCAAATTTAAAAAAAGGCTACTAATAAGTATTTGGGGGTGAAATAATTCATATTTTAATGTGTCAGAAATTGATTTTGTTGTAAATATGGCTGACAATATTGTTACACTGAATGACATTTTAGTGGATGAATTTAGCAAATCAGAGATTTAAAACAATTTAAAGTTGACTTGCACTTACTATTTTTTTTAATGTATTTTCTATTAAAAACCCCAACATGTATTCATTAAAAGGAAATTCAATTTATATTTATAGTTATATTTTCTAATATATATTATGTAAAATATATAGAATATTATTTAGAGTAAATATAAAATTTTAATAAAGTTTGATAAAATAATGTATATACAGTATATTTATATATATGCCGTGCACACACTTTTAAATTAAAAATATACAGGGTTTTTTGTATTTTATTTAATATTATTTATTTAGTACTGTAGTAATAATCACTAACAATCATACATCTTTTATTTATTTAAATAAATAAAATTTAAATAATTAATTTGTTCCTTACAAGAACAATCACAATTCATCATGCAAATAAAAGTATGACGTCATTGCTGGCACTTCATTTTTTAGGTCAGTGGTAGATTTAACAAAACAAAAAAAAAGGGTAAAGTTTGAAAAATCCCAAAACTGAGAGCACATCCAAAGCTGGAGTTATCTGCAAAATTCAGTTCAAGTGACTTCTATACAGTATAAGTTAAAGGAAGAAGGGGAAAAGAGGGTATGAAAGCACCCTGCAGGAGCTGTAGAAATATTTATGAATATAAAATCCTGTTGCCTGCTTTCTGTCTCCCCTTTTCTCCTATTGCACAGTTGGCAAATGATCAAATCAAGTCAGTCAAAATTGGTGCAGTGCAGTCGCACCCCCGATAATAAACAGCCATTTTCCAGCCAGCAGATTTCAGCTGAGGCTTGAGGTGTCTGAAACTCCACGATAGCATTCAGACTGACATTGAGACGCCTGACAAAGTCTCACAATGCCTAACAGAGTCTCCAGAACAAAGTACGGGTTTTATGTGATCAAGGTCAGCTCCCCGATATAGCACCTGAAAGTGAGACGTAGTTTTATGGAAAGTCGCTAATGATGATCTTTGCCATCTCGAGTCTGATGTCACATCATTGCTCACGCTGTTTGAGTGGATTGACCTCACTATTCTCACCCTCTCTGTTCTCTTCCTCCCAGTTGTTTTGCTTCCCCTCTCTAAGTGGCTCATTAGACCCGCAGATGAAGTACAGGACTAATGACAAGCCATCACAGATACGCTGCTAACATGTAGCAGCTGTGTCGTTCTTATTACAGCTCTGTCACTCAGTGCAGGAGAGATAAAGAGAAAGATTTACGGCCTTATTTTTTAGGGACAGATGACATTGTTTGGAAGACAGTCCTGCTTGAGATCCCAGGTGAAAATGACTGGAGCAATCAGGGCAGTTCAGGCCAACACCATCACGAGCAGATTAGACAGACGGAGAGAGCTCGATCGCTGGGCAGTTTTATCCAATGAAATGTTTTTAGTCTTACAACTTTGGGGGGAGAAGTCACTCAGCTGTCCTGTCTCCTGATGCAGTGCCTCGCATGATCTCTTCTGTGCATGCAAGGAAAGGACCGGCTCATTTCAACAAAATACCATAAAAGCCCATTTAAGTCGTCAAATTTTATATTTATGAAAGAAAAGAATAGAAAGCATTGGAATGTTCTTGGAGAGGAGGAGCATGCTCAAAGGCTTTTATGGGTGAATTTTACGAAAACTGACCGGAACACACACTGACAAGACATTGCACAAAATAATCAAATGTGTTATTTACTGTACGTTTATTTTTATTCTACAATACATTTATTTAAGACGTCTCACCAAGGCTGCATTTATTTGATCAAAAATACAATAAAAGCAGTAATATTATTGTGAAATCTGGTCTATGCATGCTGAATTATTTTTAAAATGACTCACGAAACGTACTTTGAAATCCCTTTTTGAATCGAAAATGCGCTTTGAAGCTTGTATTGCATGGAGATCATCATTGAGTAATGAGAAATAGACATACTTTTGAAATAAAATGGCCAGATACACAACAATAATGAGAATTTTTTATGGGGGAAATATGCAAAATTTAAATATGCAAAATTCATAATTTTGTATTTTGGTGTTCGCGATTTGATATAATGCCCGGGCAGCCTTTGCTGGAAAATCTTCCAAAACCATTACCTATACAGAAGCTCAACATTATGATATCACATTGTATTAGTTTGGTCCATTATGGATTCCCCGTGATGCTGATTCCTTTCAAGTACGCTATTCATTGCAAGTTTGCCTATCCGAGAATCAAATATGATCTCGCACAAAGCTCCAGATAATATGAATGTGATTAGCACCACTGCAGGATCTCTCGTTCCTTTCCAGCTCTGAAATTCAAACTTCATGAAGTTAATTAGGCTTTGTGCGACTGGAAGAGCAGCGTCTGCGGCTAAGAATGTGCTGAAAAGACTAATTTTGGAACCGAGCAAAGAAATTAACCCGAGCTTGAGGGAAGTGTTTTCTGCTCACATCCCTCCATAACTGACCATGCCTTATCAGAGCAGGAGACGAGCTACAAAAACAGTGTGCGTTTGACTGAAGTTTATCGAATGAAATGACTAATGTCACAAAGTGGGGCTATTTTTGCTTTAATTATTAAGTCTAATTTCCTGCATCTGTGTCATATGGAGAAAAATGGGCCATAATACCCACGATGAGAACTGCTGGATGTTCTCTGAGAAAAAAAAAAAAGCGGAAGGAACCTTGAGTTGATATCAGTTGTGTTATGCAAACCTCGGTTCGAGAGTCTAAAGCAATACTTGAAGCTGAAGTGGAAAAGTAAAGAAGAGCATTTCAGAGGTTTGAAGCAGAGTGGAATGTGCTCTTTAGATTTTGAAGCTCTTTTTCTGTTCACCGGGGGCTTACATGTCACTTACGGTCGTACGACTCACAAAATAGCTATAAAGTCAATCTGTTCGTCAAGCACCATAAAAATCATCTTTATCAAACCATAAAAATATGGCCCGTTCCCAGAATTCTGCGCACTGACCTCGTTGTTCTTCACATTTGTAATACCTGTGCTTTATATAAAGTGTAACATTGTGTTTTTGCTGAGCTTTCAGGGTGTAATAATTGCTCGCGATACTCACATACAGTATAATTTGTGGAGATCAGCAAATTCCCTATTGAGAGGCTCAGTTTAACTCGCATCTGAATATAGCAGCCTGTTCCAGTTGTTATATAAGATGAAGCACCTAAAATATATCTACTTTGACTTTCCTTCTGAGATTTTCTTTTCCCTTACAAGACACGCAAGAGCAAAGGGAGGTGCTCATGAGTTTTTAGTGTACAGCTTATCATTTGAATTTGTAAACACACAGAGCCTACTTGATTCCGAAGTGCTGCATTAAATAGGAGTTTACTTTCTGTTATATTTCTGGGTATGTAGATTTTGATGTTTTGATTTGCAGTTGGTTTTTTAATGTGTTCGTAAAGTGTCCAAACATTCCTTAACAGACCAAATAAGGCCAAAATAAATATGCAGCTAGGTGATTAACATTTTTACTTTAGATAGATTATTAAAATTGAACTAAAATTGGGCTTTAATATGAAATATAAGTCTTTGTAGAATGTTGTATGCTAGCAGGTATTTCTTTTATTTGCCCAAACTACTGTCACCTATTAGATTGTGAGATCACTAAAGCTCACACTGTATGCAGTCTGTGTGTGGAGCCAGTAAATCAGTGGAACAGTAACAGTTTGGACCAGTTGTGAGCTCAGTTTAATACCATCCTGTGAGTCTGGCCTCTGCTTCTCTCAAGCGTGGCTAATGAGCAATTACACGCGCACTCTCACACACGCAGACACATAAACACTCTACACAAGATGGATGGCACTCATAACTTACGCTGAGGTGCTGGCAGGGAGACACAGAGCCAGAGTCTTGACTCACGTGAAGCATCACCTTGTATCTGTCCCGTAGCCTCGCTCCAAGGATGTGAGGCGTAACACGGATGATGTTCACAACCTGTGCTGTTGTTGAGCCATATGTTAAGAGTCTGAGTGACATGTCATCTACTGTATGTGTAGTGGGAATCATTCATGTTCAAATGAAACTGAAGCCTCTGCAGGAGATATCATGAGATCAGTTACTGAGAAATGCATGAGTGAAGCCAAGCCAGCAACAGATGAAGATGACGGGATTGTCTCGGCATCAGACGTCATGCACACAATTCAATGGCTATACATCTGATGCATGTGAAATGTGATTTTTATGAGACCAGGTTGATATAAAGATAAGAATCTTAGAATTATGTAACTTAACTTGTTTCCTTAGCTCATATTTAGTTTTTATGTGTGTGTGTATATATATATATATATATATAGAGAGAGAGAGAGAGAGAGAGAGAGAGAGAGAGAGAGGTTTTTTTGTCAGTGCAGTACACATGTGTTTATACTCTAAATACACACACAAAAACAAACAACTAACACATTTATTTATTTATCTATTTTTATATTAAATTTTTGTATTATCTAATAATGCAGTGACTTTTTTACAGGCATGCTCACATTTGATTTGATTGGGTTTCTGTTATGTGCACAGCTGCTAATTAAACAAGTAATTTTGTATCATAGCTACCACACATGCATTTTAGCACAGCTGGAGCATGTGTTGACCAATCAGCATCAAGGACCGGAACTATCCTCTTTAAAATGAGAAATAAAGCACTCCATCAGGTTGCACTCCTGCAGCTTAGCTGATGCACATTTGCATCTAAACCACTCAGACCGACAACATGAAACACAATAATTTCATCAGGAAAACATGTATGCTTTATTGGAAAATCCTCTGTACTACTTCTCAAGTATGAGCACAATCTCATTGCTTTCAGAGGGTGATATTTTCAGCATTTGAAGCTCTCTCAAACAGATGGATCCATTCGATATTAGGGCTGCACGATTTGGGAAAAATGTCACATTACGATTATTAAGGTCAAAATTGCGATTTGCGATTGCGATACGATATATATCTAAATTACATCACACCTGAGGTGACTTGGGCGAATATATCTCGCTTTTCGCGTGTAGTTGGATGCTTGAACATGTCGAGTTTACGCCGGTTTCACACTGCACGCGTCAGCAGCGTGTATTTTTTTCGGCGCCCATGTTAACGGATCAGAGCACACAGGAGCGGTGCAGAAGCGCGTAGCAGGTGCAGAGAAATGACATAAATCAAAGCATGCAGTGTTCGGAGAAGAACGCTGGAAAATACGACAGAAAGATGCTTGTCTATAGCCTCCTGCAGTACAAGCTGCCAGGATGAAGCACAATTGGCGCGTGCTCTCCTGCTCTGCGTACACACCGCTTCCACGCTGCTTATGCGTGCAGTATAAAACCGGCGTGTTAAACGCGCCACTTAATTCGCACGAATCGCGCTGCAGGATGTCTAATTGCTTATTTGCATTGACTTAACATATAAATCACTCGCGCTTAACGCTTCATTCACGTCTGGTGTGAGCGTGTCTTGTTACGTCCACGAATGCATTTGTTTATTTAATATAATCGCAACATTTGCTGCAATGTAATCGCATAGGCTGACATTGCGATTGCGATATGATTAATCGTGCAGCCCTATTCAAGATAGTCATCCACATACCCCCAGTGAAGCAGGTAGTTCTTTATTGTATTGCACACCTTTTTCCAGCATAACAAATGGCAGAGCAGCAAATCATTCCTCTAATATGTTTCTGTTGAGTGAGAGTGACCTTTGGCAGGGTGTAATATCACACAGAGAAAAAAAAATGCTAGGAGATGCAGTCGAGCTAAAGAAGAAAGGGCAGTTTGTTTCTGATCGCATAACACTGTGCCACAGGCCTATTGATGCCAATGCTACAGAGATGCTGGATCCTCTGATTCCTATCTCAAGGGTCAGGTAATTTAAAAGAGCAGCCCATTATCAAACCTATAGAATATTCAAAGCCTTTCCACAAGAGGAGATTAGAAACATTGGCTGGGTGTGTGTGTGTGTGTGTTTGATTCATGAGACGCCAGATAGAAGATTGAAAGAGAGTGTAGCAAGAGAGCGTTTCATATTCAGCACAGTCATATAGTAGTGTCGAGGTCCTTCACTTGTGGCTTTTTTAAAATAATTTTTTTATTCTTAGTTTTTGAAATCAGATAAATAACCAGCTTTATAAATACAGAATGAGGTATGAAATGCTGTTGTCATGACAATCAGTGCATGTTTCTTGTTTTTGTGTCTTTGTGGCAAAGTAAAAGTCCGCCTATTCACATTCTCTTTGTTTATAACGCATGCCATTTCAGATGTGGTTTCTGGACTGCCTTTGCAGTGTAAAAATGTCATACTTTTTAGCTATAAAGGTTTCACTAAAGAAACTGTAGGGCAACTATTTGACTTGAATTGGTTAAAGGGCTCATGAACAGAGATAACTATTGATCTTTTGTCATATAAGAGGTCATTGCACTATAAAAAGAATTTCAGAACGCAAAACTTAGTATTAGGGCTGTAACGAGACACCAAACCCACGATTCTGTTCGTATCACGATATTTTTTCGTGGGGGGTGGGAGAAAAAAACAATATTTATAAAACAATTTGCGCCCGGCTTGATGATAGATGGGCTCGAGCACACTGAGTAAATACTTGAACCCCTCGTTATCGACAACTGAAAATGGTCGCATATTTATGGAGGCAAATATATGCCAGTAATACGCGTGCGCACCACTGATGCTGACGCGCGCGGTAAATCACATACGCCAGAGGAAAACAGATCTACATGCAAAGAAACGGGAGCTGCGAGCTTATTTCAAAACCTGACAAAAAAATCTCATCTGTGCGCAATTCAAGGTAGTCACGGGGTGTGTCGCGATGCTCCCTTATCACACCGCGACACAGGATCGTGGATCTGAGTGTCGCGATTTCGGTTTCATATCGTGTATCGTTACAGCCCTAGTTAGTATAGTTTATATAGAGCTTATAACACCGCCTCAGCAGAAGACAATCAATGCCTGCCTCTACATCACTGCCTGTTTAGCTCCGCCCACCGATTCAAATATGTAGTAGCTAAATAACAAGAGCTTTTCTGTGTCAGAACTTTTTTCTTTTTCTTTTTTTTGCAGTAAGCGCACTGACAGCTTCCACACATACACTTGCACAAATGCTAAAATATGTGTTTTTAACCTACGTCTGTTGTATTTCTTAATTTTTGACTGTTTGTAGTTGCTCGCTGTTTTTTTTTTTGCATCTTGCGCCATGCGCATTGCATTTAAAGATGCTGATTTTCATTAAAAACTATTATGATGCATGCCGTCAATCTTATCTTACCTCATTTATCTTTCCCCAACACTTTTTTCTTTTATTTTTTCAATTTCTTTCCAATTTGCTAAACATTTATGTGTCCAATATGGAAGAAGCGGTATCTCTAGACTTTTCACTGTGTTAGTGTGTGTTATAATGAGTGGTGATCCGGCACTGGAGTGTGTTATTTTTAATGTTTAAGCTGAGGGTTTGTGGCTGTTATCAGAGGTGGAAAGCAGCAGTGCTAATCTTCTCTTATGTACACAGACACACACTTCCATCTATCGCTGTTGCACAGCTGCAGCGGGACGCTATCCGTTCTAGTGAAACCACCAAATGCAAACAAGTACATCCAGCTCTTGATATACATCCACTGAGGTACATACTGTAAGCAATTTAGCTTTATTAAAAACATAAATAGTTCCACATGGTAAATTAGAACCAGATTTTTTTTCCCAAGCAGAACTTTCAGCGGCCGTTACTCCAGTCATTTATGTGTTTGTTTTTCTTACATGTTTGTTTATGTATTTATTAATTTATTAATGTGTATGTATGTGTTCATTCATTCGTCATACACTATTTCCATAGTAATAATAATAAGAAATTCATGAAATTAATTATTGAAGGTATTCTGGAATTAGATAAATTATTTGCCACATCATGTAATTAGTTACTCTAATTTTTTTTATTTAATTAAAATTTTAATTAAATGTGAGGAGCTTATTTGGAAAAACAGATGTTTTTTCAAATTATGTTTTTTTTAATGTTATCATGTTTTTATTGTGTTTTATTTTGTTAGCTGTTTTTAACCTAGTCAAAAAAACAACAACTGCAGTTTGACTATATATATATATATATATTCTTTTTTTATTATTATTTATTTATTTATTTATTTATTTTTATCAGTTTACTCATAGAACTATTAATTCTTTAACAAAAATCATACTGATCCCCAACTTTTGTACAGTAACATATTATGATTCTGAGCAGAAAAAGGATGATTGGTTGTCATGTTGCTTTATACGGTTCAGAGAGAGAAGGCGCAGATTAGCAGAGGAAAGTTGTCCGTTATTCACAAGTGTCCTTCAAACTGGCTTAAGAAAAGGCTGTATATGGTGTCAAAGGAAGCAGAACACAGCAAAAAGGCTTAGTATGCGAGTTAATTAAAGAATTACACCGTCAAACGCTGTTGTCAGGAAATAGCAGGATTCACTGAAGCACATTATCGGCTAGTTGCCCTCGTTAACAGCCTCTGTACAAAATGAATAAGAGAAACTGTCAGCGTTTCACTAAGACGGTGAGCGCACAGTGTGGCCCCAGAGAGATGTATTTACCAGTCGATGCGCCGTTTTATTCTCCCCTACCCTTAATGATAGAGGACAGGATCTCCGGTGATGGAATTAACCAGCGGTGGATTATAAAGTTGTAGAGAAATATATAGAGTCGACGCTGCAGCTGACCGTAAAAATTCCCCACGGATGAAAAAAGATGAAAAACCTACTGTGAGTTAATAAACACCCGCGTTATTGTTGTTTATGGGTCCATCTTTCATTTTTACACTGAAAATATATGCAGTCTCCCATTTGCCTGTTATTACTTCCCGCTCTCGCATTGTTTACGATCGCCGGTGACGAATAATAGATACGAGACGGGTCGGTTGTCGAGATTTTATGCAAGATCTTATCAACCGTTGTGGGTTTGTGTGCGTCCTTGTCCGTTTGTATGTTTTATCTTGCGCTGTGCCGAGGATAGCCCTTGTCCGTGTAGTGATGTGCAGGGTCGCATAAGATACACCATTTCTGATAAGATAAGCTAATGGAATCTGAAGGTCACCGAAAGGTCATTTTCCAGAGGCTTCGCCGCTGTAGCAGAGTGGCAACCCTTCATGATGATAAAGTCTTCGTAGAAGCCCGGAGCAGAAGCACTTACACATACAGCGATAAGCGGAATACGCACTGCTAAGAACATTGTGTCAACAAAACATTTTTTATAATTGATGATATATCATCATTGATTCATTACCTGAATCAATGTGTGACCTTATTATTTGAGATGGAGTGAGATTCGAAACAGCCAATGCCGGTTGCTCAAAAAATTTAATTAGCCTTTTTTTGCACAGTAATTAATGACCTACAGATAGATTTTCACCTGGTGAAGGTGTTTGCATGCAGTTGGAGCTGTAAATCAAGCCCTGGGGGCCTTCAGTGCTAAACCAGTTAGAGACCTTGAGTTATTTGAAATCTTCACATTCATGTAATGAGTTTGAGTAAACCCAAAGCCAAAACACCCACACAGCCAAATGGATACTGCACCTTATTATGTTTTTTAACTACATTTTTCCGAGACCCACATTTATACTTCTTTTTTAATATAAATTAAATAAATACATAAATGAATGAATGTATGCCTCATAAATGTAATTGTACGTGTGTGTGTGTGTGTGCATGCTATGTGCAACAGTGTTGTTGCTAATGAGGTCTAGCTCAGTGTAATTATATATATATATATATATATATATATATAAATGACAACTACGTGAAATTAAGTAAATTACTAATATATTTATA
>JAUMHQ010000090.1:10124132-10142008 GCA_032361165.1 Enteromius paludinosus | reverse complement strand
GATTAATCTAGATTAATTTCAAAATTAATCTAGATTAATCTAGATTAAAAAAATTAATCTATGCCCACCCCTAGTATGCATGTAATGTGTATATATGTATGCATATATGTGTGAATGGGGTGTAATCTAAATGGAGCCTGGCTACTTTAAAATAAGAAAGTTTTGATTAGTTTTGATAGTTTTTTTTGATTGTTACATAATTCCCGTATTTTAGTTTTCTTTCATTGCATTATTACACTGAAATGTAGAAAATAATAAAAATAAAAAATGATCCAGTGTGCCTAATATTAAGTTGAATGAAAAAAACAAACACTGAGGTTGAGCTGATGTTATGAATGATAGGCACTGAACTTTTGTGGAAGTGTATTGTATTTTCTGTCGTAGCAGGCCTGGTAATGAGCATCAACAGTTCACAAACGCACTGCAGCTTCAAACATCTCGCCTTTTAAAGGCAACCAAGGACTCATTGCGCGGCGTGTCATCTCCTTTTGATGTGATGTCGCATTAGTAATAATTGTGTGACAAAGGGTAACGACTTCTTGACGGGCCTTCGTTCCGCTCGTCTTTGCGCAGCCTAATTATTTCAGGTTTGATGGCGTGAAGTGGAGTTTGGACCTGTTCTGTCAACGTATTTGTTTCCGGTTCCATTTGAGCGAGCAAAGACACACGGGTCTTTAGAGACTACAACTTCAGCTTCCATCACCAGTCATCCAGGCAGGGTTTTATTAAAGTCATATCACCTGGGTAGCAGCACTTAGTATGCAACATGGCATAGCACCCGGCTTAATTAAATTACTGACAAGGAGTTTGACTCTTTAATTGTGTCACTATCTTCATGATTAGAATAGGAAGATTGTTGGGGGCCTCGAGGTTAATTCAAGATCATAGCCTAATGAACCTGGCTGAGTTTTGCCGTCATGAAGCAGGCAGGCTGATGAAGAGGGCGGAGATCTCTTTTGTTTGGTTGTGTATCTATTTATTTGAAAGTAGCTGGTGGCGTCTGAATTGTTTTTGTTTTGAAGTAAACTGTTTTTAGTAATTAATCAGGCGATTATCCTGAAAAGTAATGCATTATATCTATGCATTTATTTAATTAAAATGACAATAAAACCTGTAATAGTGTGAAATATTTTTACAACTTACTTTCTTTTTTTTTTACGGATTAAATATAGTGTGTATATGTATGTATATACAGTATATGTGTGTGTGTATAAACCCCTCTCAGGCTTCTGTGTTTCTCTGAGAGCTGCAAATATGTCACATTCATGTATTAAACATGGGAAGGATGGCAGCGTTTTTTCAGCACCATTACCCAGCATGACCATCGCTCTCATTTCTTTCCTTGGTGCCACTGTGATGGAGACCGGTGACTCTCTAAGGAACTCTACTCTGTTAATTGCCTCATTTAAAATCAAATTCCACCCCTCGCTCTTGAGAAGAAATTTGATCATTACCCAGGAGATTTGTTTCCTATTTCCGAGGGCATCAATGGATCATCATATCGTTTCTTTGGCTTCAAGCTTATCAATAAATCAGGCCATCTGTGGAATGTAGTTGGACTCTTATCTTATTAAAAACTCATTGACTTGTGTATGGTTCAGCAATGATTCATGATTATGTAGCAGGTGATATACACTTCATCCTATCTAACTAATTCACTCCTGTGTTGCCATCGAAATGTAATTGTTTAATATTTCGGATGGAGACGATACTCTTGAGTTTATAACATCTATTTTACTTATTTTATCTGTAAATGTAGTTTATAAAATACTTTTTTTGTTACAAAAATTTTTATCTCATTACCAAATAAGCAATGTATCCACCTAATCTGAACACGTGTGTTATTTTATGCACATTTTTGAATTTTTGTCTTGGTGCGTCTTAAAATTTAATGGAACCCAACTACTGTTCCTTTTTGTTTGTTACTGTAACTTTTGCATTTACAAATACATGCACTACTCGCACATTTAGAAGCACACACATGCACGAAACAAACCTATTGAAGAGGACACAGTGGATTAGAAAAGTGAAATTGTGGATGCCATGGGTTGTGAGGGTGAAATTGGAGTAGAGCAATGCATGACTTGTGTGGTTGGAAATCGCCTGGCTTCCCTTTGACTTTGTATGTACTGTGTATCTGTCGCTGTACCGCTGTGCCACAAAACTCGTGGTAGACTTCATTACACTTCAGTTAATGTGTCTGTGCTGGTTATTTACTGCTCCTTTGCCTTTTGGGACTGGTGTAGCTGTAAGACAATCAGACAGAGGTATTGATTGAAGTGGGATAAATCAGCTTTGTCAATGAACTCCCGAGTCTGACCGCAAACTGGCGTTAGATTAAATCAGCTTTATTCACTATGGCAGCTTTAAGTACTTGAATTAATGGCTTTAAATGCATGATAATGTTGCTGGGTGCCTGTTATTTTACTTAATGGCCATTAAAGGAATCACAGGGACAGTTTCACTTTACAGCACCTCTCGCTTACACAGCCACAATGATTATGTCTGAGAGTCCATTATTAACATCTGCTAAAAATAATCTTCTGGCCAGGGGAGGCTGCAGGCCGTTGGATGGAGGCCATGACAACGCCTGTCCGCTTGCATTAGCGACTGCCCATTGCCTTGCCAGCTGTCGTCTTGGGTGGACCCATCACTCCCCAGTTTTGATGGGTGGAGGACGCTCATTGTGCAGTCCTGCAGCCGGGCAGCTGTCACCTGGAGCTGCGCTGTGGCGATACAGATTGTTTGAACAGGGAAAGAGAAATGGTTTTGTTTTGAAGACTTCTCATGTTGTCTCTCCCACTTTGACGCCCATTTATTTGTGAGTGAGTGTGCGTCTTCAAGGGAGCTGATGAATTTGTGTTTCCTCAATCACTGAAGCATTGCATGTGTTGCGGTCTGATTGGGTGCGTTTATATGCGAGCGCGTTTAATCCAGACACGGTGCAGTAAAATTGTTTGTCTGTCCGCGTGAAATTGTGAAATGTGAAATTGCTGCACGACATCATTCTATCACTGTCAGTCAGAAGATGAGTGTAGATTAATGTTTGGTTATGATGAACAGAAATGTGTAATGTATTTATATTTTTATTGTTACAGGCAATATAAAGAGTTTATTCGCAAAAAAACAATAAATCCATTTTTATTTTCAGAAATCACTTAACAAAATGAAAGTTCACTGAAAATGTTTTATTTTATTTTATTTTTTTTACGTATTTAACATTTGTTTTGTCGCAAAAGCAGATTTCATGTTTTAGGGTTTAAAAAAAAAGCACCTGTTTAATCGTTGTACTCTGCTCAGATGACAAAGGCTGTTGTTGTTGTGATCAGAGACTGTATGGATATGATTACAAGCAATACTTTTACTTTTCCCTCATCATGATTGCAATGCGCTACTTTTGCAAAGTTCCATGAAAAAGTTTAAGTTTCCTTTTACGCCCTGAGGAAGATATCACAGGTTAATCAACTCCTCTCAGCTAGTGTGTCTTTTCAAAGTGAAAATAGTAGCTTTGTCACCTGACCTGAATATCGAGTGCTGATTCACTAAAATGGACTTATCGGCTCCTGTTCAAAAACAACAAGGGCACTTGTCAACTTCTGCAATAAAACTTGAGCACATGATGCCTTGGAAGTGGCAATACTGGCTTTTTTGACAAAGTGTGTTTAGGGTTCAGATTGCGCTATATTGGAGAATAATGCACGGCGATCAGCTTATTTTTTGCTTTTGTGTTTCTGCCTATGAACTTTTAGTTTTAAGTGGAATTGCTCATATTTGAACGCTGCTTTTATGTACCTTACTGCACGTTTCACCTCAGGTTCAAAGAGAAATGTCCACTGAGTGAAGCTAAATCACAAGTTCAACTCTGACCCTGGCACATTTTTATTACATTTACATGGTAACTATTCCTGTGTCTTTATTAAATTGCTTCAGTTACATGTGAACAAATGCAGAAAAAAAGTAACTAATAACGCTACCTAGTTACTTTTTATGGCAAGCAATGTGTTACGTTACTTTTGCGTTATTTTTTAAATATGGGCAGAGCTTGAGTGTTTGTTTTTAATATAAGAAGTTGTATTTATAGCAAATGTAAAAGCACACCAAAAAGTGTCACGAATAAACCTCAGGCTGAAGAAAAAGTAAATTCACATCTGTACAGTAGAATACAGGAGAGAGTTCAATACTTTTCCTCAATAAAAAAAAATCAATGAAGCACAGTCATTTTTGCTTGTACTGTAAGTATGGTTGAACTGGATCATTAAAGGTCAACATTGGTTAGTAAAATGAAATTAGATACATTTGTGTAATTTAATTATTGCAGGTTTGCATCATATTCTGAGTTAATTTTAATTGATGAATACTAAATCTTTTGAGAGTGAGATGAATTAATGCACAGTCACATTTAGTACTACACTGTATTCACACACAGCACACAATGCTCTGTATTTCTGATTTCCTCAACATGTCAGGAGACTTGTCAGTCAATAAATAAGAAAACAAATTAAATGGGGTTCTTTTACTCTAAAATTAAAAAGTAATCTGTTACTTTACTAGTTACTTAGAAAAAGTAATATTATAACGTAACTTGCGTTACCCCCAACACTGTTTACACAGGATTCAAACCAGAGCTTTCTGACGCAGTGTATCACGTGAGCTACCTAGTAAGCCTACTGTCTTTGGAAACGCATAGATATGAAGCTTGGTATTAGTGATTCTAACGATCAAAAGCACCAGTTTTCAGATATCCAAAAATAATAATATTGTAATTGTTTCATGTAATTGTTTGAAAATTACTTTACGCTTTATTAATTGAAACTCTGTAAATGAGTGCGAAAAGGAATAAAAGGTATGTACTTTCCTTTTACAAACAATATTTCAGGGCTCGCTAAAAAGTCATGAGACCAGGTAGGTTGTGACAGCAGACATTGTGTAAAAGCAGCTTTACAGAAAGTCACACTGTTATGCCTATATGCCTTTTTTATAGTGCTGTTCAGCATATATCAGTGGTACAGCGGTGCAAAGCTGTGCATTCAAGGCAATTAAGACATTTTGACAATGATCATTAATGTTCTAATAAAAGATTTCAATTTGTTGTTAAGGAGTTAGCAGATCTCAAAAAGAACGAATGAAAATATAATCAGTTGTCGCTGGTAAAATGTCTGATTCTCAAGCACATGTCCGAGTGTTCAAAAGTAATTAAGGGTTGTAAATAATGGTAAGTTTTGTTCTATGCCAGACTAAACAATTCTCAAGAAGCTTAAAAAAAAATAGCTGGTTGTCAAAAAGTGATGTAAGTTTAACATTTTCTAAATTTAATTAGCTAGGAAAGCAAAACAAAAAGTATGGTTTAATAATGTCAGATGATACTCAATGCCTCTGAAATGACTAATCTTTCTGGAATCAACTCAGAGCCATAGAAAAGGTTATAAATGATTTAACTCGAAAGATGAAAAGAAGTTTACTTGTTTCCTTGGTCTTGGTTTTTATTATTATCATTCAAACGTAAACCTTTGGGTTTTTCTCGTGATGTTTGACAGTCTTTGATTGTGCGTGCAAGCACTCAGTCTGTTTGATTGTGATGTAAACTGACTTTGACGCTTGTGAAGATCTAGAACACCGTAGTCGCGGTGACTGTTCTCTGCATGCTTGTGTGTTGTCTGCACACGAGCGTGGTTGTATGATCGTGCATTGGATTGCATTGTGCTAGTTCTGATCTTTCCTCTCTGGAAAACGCTCTGAAAGGCACATATACGCACACATAGAAAACTTCTTTCTTCTGCCCCAGTTCTGTCACACTGCCTGTGAAGTTCCTGCGCATCGATGGGGGAAAAGGAAAATAAACTATTCTGATGGTGTCAACTGGCCCCATTTTATAGCGTTTAGTACAGCGCCTATGAAACCTGCACCCACTCTCCCCCACTTTATATGACACATGACTGGCATTTCATTTGAACTGAGAATCCCTGCTAAGTTTTAATTAATCAAAAAAGCACAATGCTTATCTTATCAGCTAATCATTTTCATTTTGATTACGGGGCTGGCGGGTGGGAAGACTGATCCTCAGGAGAAATGGGCCCCTAACTGCAGGCAGACCGATGCTTATCGGTCTGTTTGCAGAGCCGAGAGAGACCAGCTGCCCTCAAGCGGAGCCAGCCCTCAGGTTAAGGGCTTAAGACACCGTCAACCTCCAGAATCCCTCCTGTGGTTCTTCTTATCTCTATCAAATACAATCTTACTTAGATAAAAGGCATTTGTTTAGGGCCTTTATTTATCAAAGCCTACCACACTCTGTGATGGTCTCTGAGGTGGAAAATATTCTGTAATTCTTCACAGAAACAAAACAACAGGCATGGTTGTATGTGTTAAATCGAGGAACGTAAATTAGACTTTTGCACCATTTGAGTGTGTCATTTTGTGGTTTTTGCTTGGCTGTTGCTATGTGGTCGCTAGGGTGTTTTATGGTTGCTAAGTGGTCCAACCAAATTTCTTTTTGATGCGATGAACCCCAAAATATGATGTATTCCTTGTATATTTTTGTATATATTTTGTATATTTTAGTTAATATATAATATATCACATGATTGTTTATTTATTTATTTTTAATTTCTATTTTAAATGGGTTTCTATAAGTATAAAAAAAACATAAGTAATGTGTTATATATTAACTTACAACATTATTATGTGTGATGTATAGTATATGTATATCTATAGAGAGAGAGTTTAATTTAATATATAATAAATTAAATCAATCTTTTGAAGATATAAACACCTATTCAGGCAGAAAAAATTATATTATGTGCATATATCTAAGATGTTTACGCAAAATTAAATGTTTATATTTTTTTATTAATTACTATTGATTATTTACTTGTTTCCTTTGAACTTAAGTGAATAAGTAAAATTATATTGGTATGCAGTATATATTGTATATATATAATAAATATTATAAATATATTATATTGGGAGGTATTATTAACAGTTTATTTGTGTATATGTCTCTGTGTGTGTTACAATATACTGTACAGACAGTTTGTATCATATTGTCAACGAACGGGAGACGTACGGATTTAAGTTGCAAGCTGTTTTATTGTGACGCATAGATCAGAAGCAGACAGGCAATCAGGGTCATCACTGGCAAACATGAACATAGAAGGCTGAGCAAAGGAGTCGTCAAAGTCCATGCGGGGGTCGAGCGGGTAGAGAACAGAATCCAGAGAGCAAGGCGTGAGCGGTAGTCCGGGAGCTGGCATGGTCGATAAAAATAAATCCAAACAGAACGACAGAGAACGAGAACACGAATGAAACACTTGACAAGGCGACAGTACAATAAACCGTGAAAACATACAGACATCCGGGGAATTTATACACATAGGGAATAGGTCATTGGGTGGAGACTTGAATGAATGACTATGGCAACAGACAAGGGGGGCGGAGACAAGAGTTCATTTATAAGAGCCCATGAATGAAAACAGACACAAAACACAGAGCACAAGTTTGACGCTAGAGTGCCAACCAGTGAGCTGGGCTGGCAACTCCAGCTTGATCGTCACACATATCTAATAATTGAATATATTTTTGTGACAGGTGTGAAGACCCATTTAAATTTGTGTACAGTATATGCACTTTTTATGATATTTGCTGCATGGTTTCTATAAAGTAAGGGAAGAATTCCTGCAGCAGGGTTCTGTAGATCATTAGAAACCCAAAACCCTGAGAGTACAACCAATCTTTCTGTCAAACTTCTTCAGCATCAGGGAAAATGATCAAATCTAGTCGTTCTCACTGAGAGAAATGCTCTCTCTCACACACACACACACATTCACAATTGTAAACTCCTACTACTTCTCCAAGCCCACTGTTTCAGAGCAATAACACAATAATGGAAACCATTTTCCCTGTAACAGTTTCTAGAAAGACATTTATTTCACTTTAACCTCCGTGTGTTAGAGATGTTCTCGGTAATGGTGCAGGTCTGCCAGCCTGCAACAACGAACAGTCCTATTTCACCACCTACTATACAACAGAAGTGTGAAACTCACTCTTCTATTCTCTCTTTTTCCATAGGGAATTTGGTTGGCGAGATCCTGAATTACCTGAAGTCATTCAAATGTTGCAGCACCAGTTCCCCTCGGTTCAGTCCAACGCAGCGGCATATCTGCAACACCTATGTTTTGGAGACAACAAGATTAAAGCTGAGGTAAATATAACTTCATATCATGGGTAATGATCATGTACCTGCTTACCAAGGCACATTTGTAGGCAAAATCTGTTCAGAAAGCTTTTTTGGGAGGGGTCTTGTAGAGAGTAATTAGTGTTGAAAGATCTGGATCTGAATGCTGGGTTTTGGCACCGGTTTTGTGTTACCTTGGGAAAACTCTTGTTGTTGAATACCTACTGAAAGATTTATATTGATTTGAATATATTGTGTCATTGTGTGCAATGAATTCTTGTAAGTACCATTGACAAATAATTCACCCCTTTATTGAATATTGATGCCAGGTCTCTAATGGTAGATCCGTCCAGCAGTAAGTTTTCACAATTATGAAGAGTGCCTTGGATTGCACCAGTAATTAAGCACTAATAGCACAGCCAAACAATACACGGAAAGCTGCATATTGACAGCCGTTCTCCTCACAGCAGCTCTATAATTGTATCCCAGAGGCTTAAGAGAGGCTTGGAGGACAAGGAAATTAAATTTGGAGAATAAATCTGTGGGAACAAAACAGCAACAGAGGGAGAGTCGAGCTAGCCGACAAACTTTTAAATGATATTTAATGAAAAAAAAAAAAAAACACAAACAGTGAGAGCCAAATTAGTTTATCCAGCGATGAGCTCCACTTCAAACCAGCATTTTTCTCCATCTGAAAAATGTCTTATTTATTAAGAAAAGACACTAAATGAATCCCCCTGCTTTCTTTGATCCGCCTGTTCACCAATTTCACCACACACCGAAATAAACTTGTTTCATGTTGTTCTCAGAAAATATTTGGAGCAATGTTCCATCATAGCAAGATTGATTAGGTTTGGGCCTATATATTCAGCTTCTATATGGATTATAAATATAAAATTGGTATATATTTTTCATTGGTTTTCATTGTTTTCTCTCTCTCTATGAGCAACACGTGCCAAATAATCTTCCCAAATTTGTAATTACAGTTAAAATAAAGGCATTATGTTTTAATGTTTGGATTTAAAGAGCATGGTTAACATTGTATTTTGCATTATTTGCAGTTCTTTTTGTTAAATACCCATTTTCTTTATTTTACAGTACAATAATATTACTGCAGTTGATATCATTTCATAATTTAAGTGGTGATGGATTAAAATATGTTAAACAACAATAATCATTATTATTATTATTGCTATATTAAAATGAAATGAGAAAAGACCTGATGAATACCCGATAAGAAGCCAATCTTTCCATGTTGTCATATGCCTTATTTAGTTTGCTTCTGCAAAGTTATGAATTTGCACCAATATAATTTAGATTTTAAATGGATACACATCTATTAACTAAATGTGAGTGTTCACAGCAAACTAACATGTTTCTCATTGCTTTTAAAAGTGTGTAAGTCTATTTATTTTATATATTACATTATATTTAGCATTTATTCTTCCCTCCAGTTTATGACCCAATCAGAACAGAACTGCAGCCCACTTTTAGGTCATGACCCACCAGTTGAGAACTACTGCTCTATCAGGTCTAAGGTCTCTAAAGAAGTCAAACATTCATAGTTCATGGGCTTAACACATCCAGTACATTATGCAACTCATGGTATTATGCAACAAGCCTATGTTGGTACAACGTATTCCACATTTGTAAATCATTATATCTTGAGGTTTTCTGCAATGTTCTGCATTCCCAGTTAGGTACAGTTTGACCCTGATACTGTACCAGCTAAAGTTAATGTCTAAATTGACAGTTTCTCCATCTGACCTGACATCACAAGGACTGCAAAAAGAGTGCAACAGATGAGTTATGAAAAATGTATTAAAGGAATCTATATGATACACTTTGTGCCGCTACCAGACCTGTAGTGTGTGTGTGTGTGAGCTTGTTTTGTAAAGCAGTACAGTTAATTATATGTGACAGTTCTGCAGCAGATGGTGCCGAAAGCCCTAAACAAGTTATTTCACCCCTGCCATTCTTTTTCCTCAACATACATATACATAAATGCTTTCCTATTATGGAGTGGATAGTGAAAAATTACACCAGTCAACCACACAATGGTTTCAGGCCTGGTAATGGCTTTTTTCCTCTTTTTTTCCCTTATTTTTTTGCATAATATACCAGTCAGACTACACCGAGTGATTTATTTGAGGGCTTTTTAGTGTATCGAAACCATACAGCATGACTAGTCCAACCAATTCCTAACAAATGGCTCTTTTAAGCAACTCAAACGCATGTGCTTACAGTGCTATATTGTAAAGGGGTAGTTCATCCAAAAATGTTAAGTCTGTCATCATTTACTCACCATAATGTTGTAAAACACAAGGTATATTTAGCATTAATCTTGTAAGTACTCTGTCAGTGTTTCATATGGTGCACCTCAAGGATCTGTTCTTGGTCCGCTTCTGTTTCTAATCTGTATGCTGTTGGTCAGCTGCTTCTCGTTGGTAATCAAACCGTTTTTGTTGGCGTTGACAGTAGAGTAAAAAAACATGCATTGAGAATGTTCTGAAAGAACATCAGATTCCACAGATGAAAGACACAGGCTTTGAACTAAATGAAAGTGAGTATGTTATGACAGAATTCGAATTTTAAATATATTAACAAATATTAGTAGTGTCAAATGATTATTCGTAATCCTAAACAAAATAATTAACTTTAATAAGTTGTTTATATATTAAAAATAGAAATTTAGATTCAGCAAATAGCAAATAAAATACTATTTTACTGCAGTATCCTATCCTCACCCAACTGACCACCCTACCATCATTTTCTCGAAATACATCACATTACGGAAGTCAAACGGGTTGTAAAGGCAGTTTCATATTGACATTTTTAAAGATAGATGTAAATGAACTTTAGCCAGACAGGAACTAGCGCACACACCGAAGCAGACTGGGTTGGGAAAGGAGAACGGCTATCAGATGACAGAGCAGTATCTCCCACAGCAGAGGTGAGGTGAATACTGATTAGCCCAGCATTCCAGCGAGACAGCCTGAGCTCTGATGTTTATGGTCTTCCTGCTAAACTACTGGCCAAGTGCAAAGGCAGCTCTTTCTCGTCCTCAGCTGGCCACTATTTATAGCAGGTGGCTCCAGCAAAGCTCCCCAGGTCTGTCTCTTGTGCAGCCCGCCTCTGGCTAAAGTTCAGCTTTATCAGCCCTTTTGGAGGGAAAATCTAATCCGTCAATATCCATTTGCACGTGCGCTCTTGAGTCAAGAGCAAGAACTTCCTTCCTGTCCGCTCACGCCTCTAATTGAATATCTCAGCGTCTCCGCCGCTTCAGGACTATGTTAACACTCAATTACTTTCTTAGCTGCACAGAGTTCACAAAAAAGTGACCGTCGATTCACAGCTTTTGCTCATCTTCTTGATAGAACATGCCAGAAAGCTCCCCAGTTTCTGCTTTTATCCTCTGTTGTTTGTGGCTTCCAAAAATTCTGCGATCATGATCATTTATTGTGTTTCCTCTATATAATGTTTTGTGTACTGGGGCTGCATTCTCAGAAGTGCGAATCTCACCGCATGAATGAAATGAAGGCTTCTGTGCGGTGACGCTCATGTCTGTCTCCCTCTCGAGATGAGCCATGCCTTTGTTTTCCTGTCAGGTGTGGTTTGAATATTCATGCTGTACATGCGCTACCACCAGAAAACAGGAAGAAACAGGATGAGATGTACCCTCATGGAATGGACTACTAGATCACTTCTCACCTTCAGACAAAGCCACACAAAGAAATGGGTTTGTAATCTCCATTGGAGTGAGTGGCGATGTGAAGCCGGAGCGCTGATCTGTAGTGACGCACTGTGAGAAGCACATCTGCCAGGGCTGCTCCTGCACTTATCTAATGCTAATGCAGCAGGGTATTGTGTGTGCCAGTTGGCAGCATGACAGGAAATTGGAAATTCATAGTGCAATCACTGGATGAATCTGGAGATAGACACAGGTGTGAGTCTTTCTTAATAATTTAAACCTGCTGCTTTTATGTTAAATCATTCAAAACATTTTTGGTTTGCTGTGTGTATTAGTCTATAAGGGTTCAAAATACAACAAACTGAGCTGCCAGATAATATCCAAGGAATATATTTTTTATATATTGTAATATTTAATCACTCCCATGTTATTCCAAACTTTTTTTGGGGGGGCTACTTTTATGATGGCTTTTTATCTTAAGGTGTTTAACAGTAAAAATATATATATTAGAGTATATAGGCTAAATATTTCATTCTTAAAATTAGTTTTATTGTTATATTTTTTATATTTAACTTTTAAACTTTTGTAATTTTTTTTAATTATTATTATTTCTAATTAGAATCTATTTAAATTATATTAGTCCTAGTTTATTTAGTACTTCCATGTATTTTTATTTTATTTAGATGACATGGCAATATTTAACAATTTACATTATTCATCTAATATTTATTTAATTTTACTTTATTGTATTTCAGCTTTGTGTTGTTTAATGAAATAATTTTTACTCAGTAGTTCTCATATTTTAGTTCTATTTCATTTTTAGTTGTGTGTCAGTAAATGCATTTCACTTTATTTAACAAATTGTATTTCATTTCAGCTTAATTTATTTAATGAAAATGCTTTTTTATAGTTTTTGTAAATTGCAATACTGATGAAAAATAGCAGCTCAGACATTCTGCCAAATATCTCCTTTTGGAATTTTTTTTTTTTTTTAATCATTAGTTTAGTATGAAATGCAAAAATAATGGCAGAATGAAAATATAAAAAATTGGCACCAGCTTTCAAGATGAGAAGGCCATTGTACATTGATGTCAGACCGTGTTGTTTTTTCATAGTGTTCATTGACACACAGCTTTTTGTAGTGTTTTCTCAGATCCTCTGATGAACCTGGCTGGCTTTAATTGACTTTAGTGTAGAATAGCAAAGCTCTGTTGATAAAGATTTACTCACACCTCTCAGTCTGTTTAGCTGTCTGAAGAGTGATTCATTCTCCGGCTCCCTTAAGTATTGATTTTTCAAACACACTGTTATGGAATCAGTGCCTCCTATTTGTTCATTTATCCTCCAGATGATCTTATGGGCTGACACTAAGCTGTTTTGGTGTGACTTAACACTGAGTTCATACTTTTTTTCTTTTTTCATTTATATGAGGCAGCACTGCTGAATGTCAAAAGGGAAAGGTCAACATTTCGAATGTCTTTCCAAGAGTTGAGGCCAAGGCCGCTATGTTCTCATGACCGATAATTCTTGATAAGTTCGATTGAAGTCACATTTAAATCAGAAGTTCATGTTCAAAAGGTAAATATCAATTAACTGTCAAAGCCCTTTTCAGCTCACTGGTGCCTCGAGTGGACAAAAATGAATTTATTTGAATTTTGTTCTTATGTTACGTTACAGGAATACAGTAGTTCACCCAAAAAAGAAAATTCTGTCATCATTTACTAATCCTTGAGTAGTTCCAAATCTGTATTAATTCCTTTGTTCGGGAAAGAAGATACTTTGAAGAAATTCAAAGAGATTTGGAACTACTTGAAGATGTAAACGATGACAGACTTTTCATTTTTGAGTGAATCATTCCTTTAAAACGGTCTTAAAACATATTACCTGGTCAGTTTTGCTACTTTTTAGATGCCTTTTATATATATTTTAATCTCAACCTTAAGACTTAAGTCTTAGAAATGCACGTCACCCATCACCCTCTATCTGTCTGTTTCTCTCAGATACGGAGGCAGGGCGGTATTCAGTTGTTGGTGGACCTGTTGGATCACAGAATGGCTGAAGTACACAGAAGCGCCTGTGGTGCCCTGAGGAACCTAGTTTATGGCAAAGCCAATGATGATAATAAAATCACTCTGAAGAACTGCGGTGGGATTCCTGCACTGGTCCGCCTGCTGCGAAAGACCTCTGATGTGGAAGTCAGAGAACTGGTCACAGGTAAGAACTTCTGTGGCTTTGATATCAGTGTGAGATTTATATCAGGATCAGTCGTTGATTCTCCCTATACATATATACATGCTGTAGCAATTAATTACCAGTTTCAGACTCTTTTTAAACCTGATGAGTAATGAGGATCTTTGACCCTAAACTAGTGCAGCTACACAGTTACTGTAAGTTCAAATGGGTTTTGATGTTAGCAGGAGTGACATTTTCTTTTAATTATAAGCAAAGAAAGCCCGAACATGCTTGTCTAGTGATCTGTTTCAAAGTGAAAATTCATCTGAAAAATCTGAAAATCAATTATTTTCTTTTATTTTGTAGAGAACAATGAACACTTAATGTGAATATTGGATGACTTCATTTCTTTAGTACTTTAATATTTCTAGACTGTTGTGACAGGAAACAGGTTTTGTTCTAGTCATTTCATTTGCTCTAGCAATACAAATGTTGAACACTGACCATTGCATACTAAATGCATATAGATATAGAATTAGATATTATCCTTTTTCTTTTCTTTTCTTTTAGTTGTGAAATCTGCATTTTGCATTCTTAAATCATATTTTATCCTTCATGTTTTAGGGATGAGGAACGAAAAAAGATATTTTCTGAAAAATAAATCACCTGTCCCCTAAAAAAAAAAAAAGACATCCCCAAAGGCTTTGCATTCCCAAACATGTTTCTAAATTGTTTCTGTAACGGAATGGATAGACTTTGGAACGAAGCCACACTGGAAATGCCTGCTATGCGCTGAATTCAGATTAACATATAAATTAAAAGCATTGCACACAGGGCACTTAGAGAGACTTCCTGTCACAAATTAATCAGCAAGCTGGAAGCCTCAAGGTCTTTGGCTGCCCAGAGGATTCTCATCCTCTCATCCTCTCAATCTCAAGCAAAGCAGCACATCTGAGTCATACTTTGCCTGCCTGTTTGAGTCTGCAGAAATGTGCTGTTTTTTGACATACAGAAAGTAGATGTGGCCATATGGACCCAGTCAGACCTGATGGTCAGGTGTCCTGTCAGCCTGCTGCCTGCGTCTGCTTCACTTCAAAGCCCAGTGAGCTTTATGCAAGGCTTTTCCCAGAACGAGAACGTAGAGGATGGAAGGAAAGGGAGACTCTGGACAATTCTTTCCATATTGGAAAATGTTCCTAGACGGTTTTTAAAAAAAGCAATCAATTTAGAAATACCATCTCATCTGTGTTCTGTAATATTATTGGCACTGCCATTCAGTGGCCTCATATCTCTCAGACATTCAATGTTTCATTAGCATTAACTGCATTAATCTTGCTCTGTCACTGTTTCCCATGGTGTACCTCAAGGATCTGTTCTTGGCCCACTTCTGTTTCTAATCTCTTTATGCATCTTAACTTTCATGTTTATGCTGAAGATGCACAAACTCATCTGTCTGTCCAGCCCAGTTCTGTTTATCCTCCCTTTTCCATCACATCCCGCCTATAAGATGTCAATGTATGGATGGCTGAAAACATCTCAAACTCAAACAGAAATATTGTTAGCAGGCCCAAAATCCCTGTTCTTTTTCTAAAAATGAAACCTGCTTTTATATTGACTGAGTTACATTTTAATCTTCAGTCATTGCACAGAATCAAGGAATGCTATTTGATTCTAAATTATGCTTTGAACCTCATGCCAGGATGCTTGTAAAATTAGTTTTTTCACCTTTACAATATTATTTGTTGCAACCTTTACTTAATCTGACCCAAAACCTTGGCACTATCTCTTCACCTTATACATTTACACTTACTTTGCTTATTGTATTGAATATGATCGCTGTCTGACTGACAATGCCTGTGTGTTTGCCATAGTATGTAAAGTGTATTTGTGTTCCTGAAATGAGCAGTGTAAATTAAACATATTTTTTTACCATTCATTAATATTATTACCGCCTCTGCAAATTTCTCATTTGCAAACACTTTGCCCTCGGAATTTAGTCCCATTTTTATTTTGCATTAACTTAAAAACTTTTTTGGAGTGGTATTGCAGTTTGTGTTGTGTGGGTGCTGATAAATGTTTTATGAGGGAAGGATTGTGAAGCTTTAAAACACTGACTCATCTTTTATCATGTATCCTCGAACATGATAAGCAGAACGCCACATTTTGACATATAGTTTTCCTAAAGAATGTGCTTAGAGGCTCTGCAGAGCCTATGTGAAAGATAACATGTGACCATATTCCATTATGAATTGCACGACTGTGGAGAACAGATGGAATATTGGTCTGCACGAACGGGAAGCTTGCAAGAAACTCAGACAACAGAACATCCCCTGAGAAACTGTCTGAATCCTTTGGCAGTGAGAGGTGTTTGAATTGCACTACGCAGTGTGATCGTATGCTGAAATTAGGAAGGATTCTTGCTTAGTTAGCCTAATTCCACTCAGCGTCTGCCTTTTGTCTCTTGCTGTATTGCATACGGCCCTGTCCCAAATAGTTCACTTGAGGTAGAATCAGAGTCTCATGGCCTTTTCCATTTTTTAAACCATATTTTATCCGTCTACACTAACCTTTGAAAGTTTTTAGATTAGAAAACTGTATATTTGCATTTATTTAATTAAAACTGTTAAAATAGATCAGTTTAATGTATTTCTGCTGAATAAAAATATTAGTTAATTATGAAATGGGATTCACTGACATTTAAATTCTTCATGGTATTTATTTATTACTTTTTTTAAATCAAAATTGGTATATGTCGGAGAATATAAGCCTCACAGTGCTACAGTGTAGAGAAAAGAATAGTGTTTGAATGAGAAAAGTGCATGCTGATGATAATAATAGAGAAATGGCTTCTGACATGCTTGTTAGACAACTAATGAAAAATTTACTTGTCCTTTGTTAGAGATTTACATACGCCCCCGAATGGTTGGTTGTGATCTATCATAAAGGCTTAAATTGTTGCTATAGTCTATAGATATTGCTTTAAAAAAAAGTCTAAAAAATTTGCTGTATTCATCAATGACAGACGTGGTGCTGATGTGTTGTGCATCCATAAACCTTAGGATTTGGGGTTTGTTCAAAACGGTAAACTTACTGTTTGAGCAAATAACCAAGCTATTATTTTAGCTTGTCTATTGTAAGCTCCACTAATGAATTAAAACACTGCAAGTAAATAATTGGCCATGCCATTGGAGAAATTGAACTATTTATGTCTGTTTCTACAGAGCTGTGCAGGCAAGTGAAGCTGTCTGTGGGATTTTTGCTCATACAGTGAGAGACCCTGGTGTAATGAAGCAGTCTAAATCTAGGCCTGTGTTCTGCTGGCATGAGATTTGATCTTGGTCAATGTCACCACTGTCGACAATTATGTCCTTGTAGTGCTCTAGCATTGAGCCTTCCTCTCTTTCTATTTCTTTCTCTCTCTCTTGTTCCCTCATGAGAAGCGGTCTCTGATTAGATACTCTCTCAGTTCAGCAATCAAGGTTGTTCTTTCCGTTTCAGAATGCATGCTTTTTTTTTCCAAAGACTTTAGAAAGTGAAAGTCAAGAAGAAAACGAGCCATGAGAGACTGCTAGAAGTAGAGTGACCAGTAAGAAGCTCACACCTTCATAAACATGTACAGTAAGACCCAAAATATTTTGTAATAATTTGTTATGCTGGTTATTACAAACTAGTATTTCATATCATCACAACTGTTCAAAAGTTTATGTAAGTGAGGTTTTGCCAGTATGTATATTTTATATAAAAAGTATACAGGTCCTTTTAAAAAAAATAGCATATTGTTATAAAGTTCATTATTTTCTGTAATGTACTGATAAACATTAGACTTTCATATATTTTAGATTCATT
>JAUMHQ010000090.1:10113423-10124032 GCA_032361165.1 Enteromius paludinosus | reverse complement strand
TAAATGGACCTGTAAAACCGTTTCTGGGCATTTTTCCCCCTTACCTAAGCTACATACCTTCTATGTACATATCAGAGGACAATTTAAAATATTCTCTCAATGTATTCTATGGCACCTTTAACTGTTAATGTGCAGCAAGTTGGGAGGCAAAACATGTAATATATGGTTGGCGATGATTGGCGTATTGAACCTTTAATGCAGCCATTGTTTTGCTGTGTTTCTGCCTTTAGTCTCCTCTTCAGTTCAGTTGGACCTGTTCAATCAGATCTAAATCTGGAGGTTATACTTGGCCAATCTATACTTGTTCTGATAAACCCCTTGACTGAAAGGCAATTTGAAGCACTTTCCAATGAGTCTGGTGGGATTATGAACATTTGAAGCCAATATACTTATTTGTATACTTTTGCATTCATTCTGCTCTGCCACCATAATTCGTTAAGTCATCAATAAAGATGAGCGAACCTGTGCCAGAGGCAGCAATGCATCGTCATGCTATGACACTATCTCCACTATGCAGATGGATAAGGTTGCAGCTTAGGATCATTTGCGGTTCTTTTTTTCCTCTAAACTTTTGTTACTTTATTAAAGGTTAATCATAGTCTTTTATATCCATAAAAATGTTTTAAAAACCTGACTGGCTCACCTTTTTTGCAGTTTCTAATCTGGCCCTTTTATTTTTGGTACTGATCAGAGGTTTGCATCTTACTATTTAAACAGCATATTGAGGCCATCACCCCAGCTTTCTGGAGGTTGTTGGGATTTTAATGACACTTATTTTAGGCTCTTTTTCACAGCTCTCGTCATTTGCCTGTCTTCAGCTGCTGTTATTTTCAGGCGACCTTGTCATTGTCGATTGCTAATGTCACCAGTGGTGTCTTTCTTTTTCCAAGACATTTCAAACTGTTCATTTGACTACGTTTGTTCTATTGTTTTCTCCAATACACATTGACCATGATCGTTGGCTCCTTTTATTCAGTAATTTTTTGCAACCTTCATTTGGCAAAATAACAGCTCTGAATGAGGTTGGAGAACACATGGCAAGAGATCTAAATTTTTTGGCATTTGTTAGAGTCTATGATGCTATCTATCTAAACAGGATGTTGTTTAGCTATTTTCTTACAGCCACTTTCGTTTTTGAAGCTCAACAATCTTTTGGTGCAATTCAAAGTTATATTCTTTGGCTTTTCGTCATTGTGATGAATGATTAAGGAGCTTTGGCTTCTCATATTTATACTCCTGTAAAACAGGAAGTCATCACTGAACAATTTTGTGGTCTTAGTCACCTTGTTGTGCTAAAAGATATAAATATTAATGGGGAAATACAATTTCTGGGCATCCTAATAATAGTGACCCACATGTATTGCATCAAAACATTAATTTTATAATGTGATTTATTTGAATTAAAATTAGCAAAAAAGCCATGAAAGGTTTATTTGCACAGCCTCCTTTGTTCATACTTACTGATAAGTCTGAGCACAAGTGTAGGTAAAGCAGTTGTTTAATCATGTTTTATATGATTGAAACAGTGTTGGAAATCAACGGAGAGATGCCTGCTGTCAAGAAGCTAAACTCAAATGGAGATGAAAACACGACGCCTTACGAAATGAACCTCAAAGATAAAAGGTGTGTATGTATGGAGGGGGACAAGGACAAACCCTTTCACGCCTCATATAGCTGTGTGTATTCACTTACTAATCAAGCTTACTAATGCTTTCATATGCATCTAATTCTTTCTTGCACAACTTTCAAAATCTCAATCACCTCAGCTTAGATATGAGGATCAATAAATGCAGTATATTAGTAATTTATACATGCTTCTGAGTGCATTTTCATAATTCTAAATATCTATCACTAGAGCTAGATCAGATTTGTGGTCAAAGGAGCGATGAAGGATATTAAACAAAAAGATTTTCCAACCCACAAACCCATGACTCAAACCAGTGTTGTATAAAAGTGCCCTGCGTACTTCAGACGACTATATGAACTGCCTTTATACTGAATAAAAAAACTTTACACAGATTAATATTACAGTTTCTTAACAATCATTGATATATTTGTACATTTTAATGATTTTTATCCGTGGATTAGTGCATATTATGACTCTTATGGCAGTAATTGAAAAATAAATAAATATTTTTTAAGCTGCAGAGCATCTGTGACAACACAAACTAATATCACCAATAAACAAAATATGTTTTGGACAGAGCTTTAATTTTATATTCCAGCTCTACTTGATACTTGACACTTGATATATGTTTACTTATTATATTTCTATACTTAATTTTCTTCTTTTTTTGTGTGACAATTAGCCTCATTACGCTGTGTTTGACTTTCAGGTATCAAGATGATTTCCGCCCACTTGTGGAGGGCTGCAGCTGTTACTGTTGTCAGAAGCATATGAGAGCGTATGTTCATCATTTACTGGTGACCAACGAGCTGCTCGGTGGTGTTTTACTCATGCTACACAACATGGCGCATTACCTTGGCTTCTTCAAAGCGCTCCGGGAGGCAATAGCCGGCGACCGTCTGCAGGACTTTAAAAATAGAGTCCTCCATTGCAGAGAAGGTGATTGAAATGATTGAAGGACTTCAGGCAAAATGAAACGAACATAATAACACCTACATCAGAGCATACTTACGACTTTGATTTCAGAGTATGTTTCATGAATATAAAGCTGGATTCTGATGCATGTGCTCTTGCCATGCAAAATATCAGACAAAAAGTGAGTGACACTGCAAACCTTTTAAGAATCCCTTGGCTTATCTCAGAGTTCACTTATGGATTTTAAATTTGCCTTCTGCTCCATCAAAGAACTTAGGAGGAGGATTAATAATGCTGAAATTACCCTTTTGAAGGTTTTTAGATTCTCTCTAAAGCTCTAGTTACCACCTGCTGAAAAAAACTCAAATTGTAATTTTTTACAATAATGGTATTGTATAATATTTATAATTGCACATTATCATTATTGTATACACACGTGATGTTATTTAGATTCAATGAACATAGACATTTTTTTTTTAAAAACACAATGCAAATGTAGCTTTCTGACATAATTGTATAGTGATTATTTTCTGATCTTCACATTCCTTTTCATATTTTTTTTATTTTTATTTTTTTTCACAATAAATACACAACTATAAACCTTTTACTGTAGCTGACTATATTTACAAAACCGACACCTACGCTCCCTTTTTGCTTTTATAAATGTTTAGTGATCTGTGTATACTGTATAGCACAGATACAATGTTGTAGTGGTGTTTATGACAGTTATAATCAAGGATGCATGAGGAAAACTGAGAGTGCATATATTCATTTGGTAGCTTTTATTCATACAGTCTACAAAATAAATGCTATAGTGTAAGCAGTTCATAAAGTGATAAGAGCGGCAATACAAAGTTTCAAAGTTGGCTATATCATCTAGCACTGAAATGTAGGTGTTAAAAAGTAAAATACAGGATATTATTTTTAAATACTTAAGGGAGAGTTTGTTAGAGTGGGAGTGTGTTACAGAGTAAATGTGAGAAAGCCTGGGTGTGCAAGGTGCAGAAATTGAAAATCAAAGAAGCCTGAAATTGAGTACAATGTTATTTAAAGCTTTTTTTCCCGTAATAGTCCTTTCTTTCTTCAAAAGACTAAGGATTCCTTTTTTTTACACTAGTTAGACATATACCTCATAAACTATATAAATGATATATTTTTTACACTATACTGGCAAAGTAATCTGAGCTCTGAGATTTACTTGATTAGAAATAGAGTAAGAAATAGTAATAATGTGATTATTTGGCCTGGCTTCCGCGACTATAAAGCTCATAGGAGCTTATTCTGGCCAAGCTGCCTTACTACCCGTCTTCTTGGAGGCGGGCTTAACCTGCGTCCATCAGATGGCTCTGTATACTACTGGACGAATCTACAACCAATCAGACCACTCATTCCGATGACGTATGTGTAGCGACGGAACCTGCTCGTTTCTCATTGGTTTCCATTTTTTTGGGAACAAAAATGCTCTAAAACGGCAGCTTTTCCAGACTGACTTTGCTCGCGAAATAGAATGTTACAGGAAGTATGGGCGGGCCCAGGCTAGTGATTATTAGTTTACAATAGCTATTATCTACAGTACTGGGCAAAAGACTTAGGCCACAGTTCTTCTAGATTTAGTCTGTCTGTTTGTTCTGTTACTTCATGTCATTCCAGACAGACTGGATGATGATCAGATCTCTGTGCGGAACACTGGCTGTTGTCAGATTCCTTGTGCAGACATTAATCTCACTGCATTATTACAATTAATGACAAAAATAATGTTTGGAAATGTAAACAGATATTTCCAACTGACATGCTACCGCAAAAGATAGAAATAACCAACCTAAAAGCATTTTCTGTTAGTGAAAATACTAGTGGCCTAAGACTTTTGCACAACACTGTATACATCTAATTAGAATAATATTTAACACAATTGCTGTTTTATAGCTTGTTTGTTCAACCAAATTTAACCTTGGTGAGCAAAACAGCCTTTTTATAGAAATGTTTTAAACATCTTATGAATCCAAACTATGCATGTATGTATGTTATTTATATGTGTGTGTGTGTGTGTGTGTGTGTGTGTGTGTGTAAATTCTGTATATCTTATTTCTCTTCCATGTTGAATATTACTAATAACCTTAACCTTCACTGTAAATGTTATATAAAAAATGAATGCTTGACATGCCCACCTTAAAAACACCAAGGTTGCTCTGCTAAGGCTTGTTATAAAGAGGTGAGGTTGTTCATCAGAATAAGGACAATGAAGTTTTGAATTTTTTCACTAGCACATGCAGTTAGCCACAGCTGGTTCTCCTGGGCTCTGAAATTAAAGTCTCACGGCTGTGTGTGTGTGAGCAAGAAGCTGGCAAGGTCAACGTCATCAGCTATTCAACTGCCACCTCTTCATACTGACTCATGAAAGTGCATAGTTTCCTAAAGAAGGGAGGGAGAGAGAGAGAAGGGGGTATAGAAGGAGAGGAAAAGTGAAGATGAGCAAGTGGGAAAAATAGAAGTTTGCTCTGACTCATTTTGCGTGTCCTTTGTAAAGATGATGGACAGTGGGAAGGAGCGACTGGATTGATGTTGAAGGTTGGCTTCATTCTAATAGTTCGCATACGTGTTCTGCGATTCGTCATCATCGCTGTTTTTAGAGTTTGTCCTCCATTCTGACATCTGCATATTTTTCATAGCGCTGAGTGACACAAAGTGGCTTTTAGCAGGGATCTCTCCACATTACAGGCAACAGCAGAACCCCTGCAAGGCCACTCATTTAGTACAGCAGGAGGTGAGATTAAGCCAAACTTCTGTGTATGTACTTGAGGAGGCTGTCTAAATCTTCCTTTCAACCATTATCGTTCTCCATCTTTTGAAGCTGTGATATTATTCACACAATATTGGCACTAAATTCATAACCATAAAATTGCATTTCAAGCAATAAGCTACTTTAAGTTTTTACCAGTTTAGTTTAGTTTAGTTGGTCGGTTATCACGAGGGAAATCAATTATTACTCTGTGTGTGTGAGTATGCATCTATTAAATATTGCAATAAATACATATATATATATTTTGGCAAATAAATTAAAATAGATATTTTTGTGACTCAATAATTTTATATTTTACTAATAGTCTTTTTTTTTCTGATTCTGATATGCTTTTTTGCTAAACATCAAAGTTTGTGATTTATCTCAGAGCTGTTGGCTTTTTTAATTCTTGTAGAGAGAATAAATTGAAAAATGCTTCCAGACCCAAAGCCAGGGTGAAAAGTGGGCGATCGCTGTTGTTTTGTTAAACACTGCTAGTATTTTTGTTTATTTTGTTTATTTGGTCACTTCGTCTAAAAGCATTTGATAAATGAATATACATAATGTACATTTTCTAAATTTATAAAGCTTCACCTTTCCCTTGAATGTTTGTGTCGGAAATATTTTATCAAATTTGATAATGCTTCCAGCTACAAAGAGTTATGTGTAGTTATGCATCCGCGGAAATAATGTAAAGTGTATCTAATAAAACAAGAGCATGCTAAAAGCACGCATCTGTTCAAGCTACTACACTGTTTTCTGATTAGAGCGTAATTGTTGTGTTTGGCTATATTTGTGGTTTTATACAGTATCAGCACAAAGTTTCTCCTGCAAAAATATATTTCTCTTCTTGCAGCTGCTAGACATTAGAATGTTCTGGAGGATGAAATTAGAGATATCCTCTGTGATATAGTATATGTCAAGATAAATTACCGCCTCAGACAGTGAGCTCTCTCAGGTGAGATATTGATGAGCTCAGGATTGGTTAATTAGCACCATGCATGGCTAAATTGGTTATTTCTCATTTGCGGGATGTTTTAGTATTGACTGCTTGAAATTGACCACCTACAAGCTTAATAAGAGTTTCTTCTTGTTCAACTTGAAATAAGCTGATGATCGATTGTGTAAGTGGCTGAATTTTTGGTAATCGTTTGGTACGTTAAGAATCTGTGAACCTCATGGAGTGGTGTACTACCTTTTATTTATGCAATGCAATAAGTACTGTATATTGTGCTCAGTATGCAGATATGAATCATTTGTGGCCAGTAAGACATTTTAAATATTTCGAAAGATATTTCCAATATTCTATATAACTTTTCTAATTTCGTATATTTACGATTTTTTTATTTATTTTTATAATTATAAAGGAGATTTTTTAACATCATTACTCTTCATTTTCCTGTAAAAAAAAAATATTTACATAAAAAAAATAAATATTTATTTATTTATTTATTTATTTATTTATTTATATAAATATTTATTCTCTTTTTTTTATTTTTATTTATTCATTTTTTAATGCATTGTTGCTGAAAAGTGTTCAAAAGTTTACCCAAAATTAACATTTTGTCATCATTTACTCAAAAGTTCCAAATATGCATGAGTTTCTGTTGAACACAAATTATAATATATTTTGAAAACCAATTTTATCTATAGCCACTGACTTCAATTTAATTTTATTTAATTTTACTTTCCCCCATACTATGTTTTATTGTTTTTAGGTGAATCTCTTTATTGTTAAAAAAAACTTTTTAAATGCTAGTGTTTGTACATTAAATTGCCTGCTGTGAAAATACTGTAACCCACAATGCAATGCGTTTGACTTGATCTTTTCCGTGTGTCTTATCTCCATGGTGATGTAAGAAAATTAGAGCTGTCTGCGGGTCTGGAGATGTTTGCTTACAAACTGTTGAAGCCTTTAGTCATGTTGATATAGTTAGTCAACTGTAGAATTGCATGAATTTTGTCTTTGGGCTGTGGAGGAAGAGACGCGGTAATTAGCATGTTTGAAAGCCTAATTAGGGGCATTGTTTCTTGTCAAAAACATGAAAATGAGTGGCTTTTCTTACCAGTCATAAAGGAGACGGCTGTGCAGTCACATGACCGTCATGCCCACAATCACAGCATGAATATGGGTGGTTGATCTCTGCTAGTTTAGGACAGACCTCCCACACAAATATATGTGAATATACAGTATCTGCTTCACTTTCCATCCTTCAGATCTTTCAACTTACTGTAGCCGCCATCGAACTGCGTGTGTTGGAAAACAAGAGGTCTTGACCGAAGAAACATTCTGATTGTCTCTTCCCGCTGTCATTATCAATTCCTAAACAAAAATTAAAATGCTAATGACTCCCTCCTCTTCTTCTCCATCATTTGTTTGTTTATCAAATGATTTTCTGAGGCAAATATGATGTTTCTGCAAGAATGCATTTCACAAATCTCTAATGGCTGCGGTGATAACGATAAGAGGGACATGCTACAGTATGTGGAACCAAACATATTAAGTCTCGGCATGTTTTTAATAGTCTGTAAAAGTTAGGCTGTTTAATTTTAGAAATTCTGTTTGTTCGAGCATTTTTATCTGTTGTGATCTCTCAGATGTAATCTAAAGGGTTGTGCAGTACAGAATTGTGTCTAGTAAATCATATTGCGTAAGTCTTCCCTCTGAGACTTGGCGAGGCTGTGAAGGAGTTTGGTAAAATGCTGTTAGACTGCCATTGTAATGTGAGACCGCAGGCTCTATAGCTTGTCAAATTATGCTTTATGTTCAGCTCTACATTTGTGTGGGTCTCTGAGTTTGTGTGAGCCGTTGTCAAAACCTGTCTCAGGCTAGCTCAAGCAGAGGATTGGCCATGTTCTATGAAATTTTTACCCCTCTGAAAGAGAAATAATAGAAAAGCATTATTTCTTGTGCATTGCTGCAGTCACTGAATGTTAAAGCAATAGTTCACCCAGAAAATGAAAACTTGACTGAAAATAAGCACTCACCTTCAGGAGTTTGTTTGTTCATCAGAACAGAAATGTAGCAATACTGTACTTGCTCACCAGTGGATCCTCTGTAAGAAACAAATCCATTATTACTGCATCTCTTCTGGCCTAAATACCAATCCATAATCCGAAATAATGCTTCTTCCAGTGAAAAAGTTCATCACATCACATTTTTGTTTAGAACTGTTTTGGGCTGTTTTCGCTTGTAAACGGAGTTTTTCACTGGAGAAAGCGTTATGGATGAAGGAAGCAATGGTTTGAAGTTAAAATGTCTTAATGATGGATTTGTTTCTTATTAAACATGCAGCTTTTTGCTTCACGAGATGTTAATTGATGAACTGGAGTCATGTTGTGGACTCATTCTGACGGCACCCATTCACTATATTGGATCTGTTTGTGAGCAAGTGATGTATTGCTACATTTCTGATGAACATGTATTGTGACGAATAAAAAAAAACATCTACATCTTGGATAGCCTGAGGGTGAGTACATTTTCAGCAAACTTTCATTTTGCTGTGAATAATTTCTTTCATAGTTTGTTATTAAAGTTCCCCTATTATGGATTTTTGAGAATTACCTTTCATGCAGTGTGTAACAAAGTGAATTGCAGCGTGGATAAAATACATACCGTGTATAAGAAAGAGTCAACGCTGAATCATTGCATGAGTCATTTTTAAAACAAATCCCAAGCCATTTTATGTTGACCTCAACATGAAACATTAGCATATTACCCACCCACTTGTTGGTCTGAATGAAAATGCAAATTCATTCATTGCCACTAGGTGTCACTTTTAAATAGCTGTTTCCCCGGTAACGCTGTACACAAAGCAGCATAGACTCTCACAAACCCTGCTTTATCAGGCATGATACAAGACCAATCGCTGCAGATCAGCACCACACAAAGGAGGGGTTTGGAAAATTAATCGTTGAGCATATCGTTTAAGTTTCCTTGAGCAAGCAGAGTAAAAACTAGGGCCGGGACTCGCTTAAAAAAAATAATCTAATTAATTAGAGGCTTTGTAATTAATTACTCGAAATGAATCGCATTTTAATCGCATATAAATATTTGACCTGAGAACAGTGAGAAGTAAGTTTTTTCATATGGATTTTTAGTATACCATTGAATACTGACTGAATACAGAAGCTTAAGCAACAAAATATTGTTTCTTTTTGTTCAACCAAGTCCAACAGACCAATATTATGCTGTGCATGATTTCACATTGAGCCGTATATAATACACACAGCCGTTGTTCACTGACAAGCTGCGCAAAACCATTTTCATTATCAGCGTCAGTGAACAACAGCTGTGTATAGTATATACAGCTCATTGTGAAATCACACACCTGATGGTATTTACCGCTGATTACAGGACCGACTTTACTGACAAAACACGCAAACATATCGGCCGATCTGGATCGGAGCATCCCTACTTTCAAGTACATTCAGAACATTAGAAACGCTAGTTGGCGCTCCAGTATAATCGGTCCGCCTAAACAAAAAAAAAAATGTATGCGTTATTTTGGTGTAATTAATTGCTCTAAATTAACGCTGAAGTCACGGCCATAGTAAAAATATATGCATATTATAAGAAAAATACAATTTAAGTGTTTTTTTTTACCTTGCGTGCATGTCAGCGTTTTATTGGTGATTTCAAAAACCAAAATATGAACCTTTCATTACCCATGATAGAGGCACTTTAAATGCCGTTCACACATAGAGTAAATTAGAAGGCTGGTGTAAAGACTGTGCTTGTGTGTTTGTCCTGTGCAGGTGTGTTGTGGAACCTGTCCTCCTGTGATGCTCTGAAGATGCCTATAATCCAGGACGCTCTAGCTGTCTTGACCAACACCGTGATTATACCCCATTCCACCTGGGACGTGTCCCCACATCAGGAGGACCGCAAGCTTCAAATGCACACTTCCCAAGTACTTCGCAATGCCACGGGCTGCCTGAGGTGAGCTTCTGTGTCCTTTTTTTTGTGTTTAAGTTGGAAGACCTTCATTTTTCCTCCTTTAGTTTGTTTTTTAAAAGGATAGTTCACTATAAAATGCAAATTTATTAATGATATTTTACATAGTGTTTCAACTGTTTTTGTCCATGTAATGACATGACTGCAGGCTGTCAGTACAGTATGTGTGGATTTTTCACAGAACCATTTGTGCAAAAACTGCCACACTGAAACCAATGTGTGTTTTACATAAGACTGGCTTAATGTCAGATTGACATAGAAACGTCTCGGTTACGTATTGTAACCCTCGTTCCCTGAAGAAGGGAACGGAGACGTCACGTCGGTGACCGACGAA
>JAUMHQ010000090.1:10075528-10087153 GCA_032361165.1 Enteromius paludinosus | reverse complement strand
TAATTTCAAAAGGTTTCCTTTAAAATGATACCAATCATTTGTATATACACCTCTGCATGTGGGTATGGGAAGCTTTTGAATTTGGTAGGCAAAATAGAGGCGGAATTCCCCAAAATAGCCCTAGAGCTAGCACCAAATCAGCAGATCAAAATGATTTCCGAAGACTGGAGTAAAATTGCTAAAAAATTTAGCTTGGACACATTGGGTTAAATACAACCCAGCGCTGGATAAACATTGGACAAAATACATGCTGGGTTGTTTTTAACCAACAGTTATACCAACCTTCTGGGCAGTAACCTAACCGCTGGGTAATAACAACCCAATCACTGGGTTTGTCCATATTTACCCTGCGCTGGGTTGTATTTAACCCAGCACTTTTTAGAGTGCATCACAGGAATAAATTGCGTTTTAAAATATATTGCAATAGAAAACAGTTATTTTAAATTGTAGATCTAGTTCACAATGTTACAGTATTTTCGATCAAATAAACCTTGGTTTTCTTTAAAAAACGTATAAGATAGGTACATTTTGGAAAAGGACGGACACAAGGAATGGTTTAAAATTTGTTCATAAGAAAACCTTGACAACCTGGCATTCGAAGCAACTTTTAATTCTGCTTACAAGGTTTTGGAACAGAGCCTCTCTGTCATTGTGTCTCTCTGTTTTTTATGCACACGTACAGAGGTCATCAGAAATAAAGAATGTGAGGGGATGCCTGCTGGGCCGTATGCCGCGGCCTCCCCCTTTACAGCAGAAGTGCAGGGTAGCAGAGAGTCTAATCTGAGCTGACACTCCGTCACTGATAAAGGCTGATCCCACAGCTGGGGTCATACAGAGAACCTCAGAGAGCTAAAGCTCTGAGCTAGTATTAGTCTTTCACTGTAACCTGGGGAGTGTGATTACACTGTCAGCGGGGTGCCCATCCAAAATGAGACACTTTACAGACATTTGCCCACATGGCATATCCAACTATGATGATACACTTCATGGTCTCCTGAAAACTGCTGATATGTAGAATGATATATAGCAAAGCGGCCAAAAGGTGTCATTTGTCATATTTAGTAACTAATACCTGTGTATTTTTGTGTGTCTCCCCTAGTGGTCAGTGTACATCCGTGCAGCGGTGAGGAAAGAGAAGGGTCTGCCCATCCTCGTGGAGCTGCTGAGGATAGACAACGACCGTGTGGTGTGTGCCGTCGCTACCGCGCTCAGAAACATGGCCTTGGACGTCAGGAATAAAGAGTTAATCGGTACGGCCCTTTTTTTTTTTTTTTTCTCTCTCTTGACTGTCGTCTTTTATTTTATCAGTCACTATGATTCACTTTGTCTCAAACGGTTCAGATCCACTGGATTTGTAGAGCTCTGGGTTAACAGCTGTGGTCTCTCTGGGTTCTCTGTAATGAAGTCCAGTCTCTTATGCTTTTGCCAGTGTGGTAAAGAGGGCCGTTCGTAGCTCTCAGCTCAAAGGAAGATAACTGTCATTTTATTATTACACATTTCCTGGCCACTCATCATTTTAAATTGTCTAGCAGGCATCAGGCTGCACTTGCACATTCTATGCTTGGCAGATGGCTTTTGGAGAACTGTTTATATGCTGTATACTGTATTTTTGGTTTTGTTTGGGGATTTTCATTGCAGACTGACTTAAAGTGACACTCAGGCTACTCAAAGGGTCATTCCAAAGTTTGATTTGATTTTTATTTTTGTTTGTTTTGTTTTGTTTTGTTTTAGTCAGACTTGTTTGTGTGTTTTTGTGTAGCTGACTGTACTCAAAGTGGCATGCAAGTCAAATTTCATGATGTTTTTTGCATGGAGGCTACACAAATAAATGATATCAAAGAGCTTTGATTGTTTGTTTTGGGGTTTTTTGTGTTTGTTTTGGTTTTGGTGTTTTATTTGCGGGTTTTTTTGTTTGTTTTTTATTTTGTCTTTTGTTTCTTTGTTTATTTCTGGCCATGTTGTTGATTGGGTTAGATTAGCTTTTTAAAGGTTCACTTCAAATAAAAATGACCTGCTGTCTAAATCTCATTGCAGAGAGCTCTTCCTCAGCACCATTACAGAGCATCCATATAATTGTCACTTTATTGGGGTCATGAACTGCATTTTTTATTATTATTTTATAATGTTCTTTGAGGTTTATAATGTTAGTATGATTTTACATATATATAAAAAAACATAATTTCAAAGTAATAGCCTATTTTCTATACTGCTTTTGAGCCTTTCTGCAGAACATTCTGTTTTTATAGGCAGGATGCATTCAAGACTCACAGTTATACGTTCTCTGTTATACTTGGCTAATAGTTGTACTTATTAAAACAAGAAATGGATGCTGCTTTGACATACTCTAAATACAGCCTGCATCTGTCTTGTTTAAAAACAAATCTGTAATAAAGTAAAGCAAACAAGCTAAAAGTTGGGCACGCAATGCAACTGTAGACGACAGAACCCATTATAATCAGCAATTGGATACACTGAATGTGGCACGGTTTGACATACATGTAAAACGCTTCCATTTCTGACATACTCCAACCATTCACCCTCCTTCTGTCCTGAAAGAGAAATGGATTTGCGGCATGACACAACAACAAGACTATTTAGAACTAAGCAATTTTGTCATTTCTGCTCATGTGATTCTCGGTAAAACACCCTCACAGTTAATTATTTCAATTGAGAACATTTATTTGTTACTCACAACCCCAAAGTAAAATATAAAACTCTTAGAATTAAACCTTGGAAATAAATTCTAATAGATAATTCAAGGCCAAATTTGATGCAGAATTAATTCATTTAAAATGAATTTTGTTGTTCAAGTATGCTACCGAGGTAACAATCAGATAAAAGATATCTAAGATGTTTCAAATGTGTGCACATGAGGCAGTTAAGCCCTGCACCCTTCAGAGTGCTCACTTCAAGCGCTCTGTCCTTCAAAATGAGTAGGGCATAGTTATGTTCACTTTCAGTGGAATTCGCCCAATATCTTGCCAAGTGGCACTTGTTTCCACTGTTTAGGACAAGATTAACATGGAAGAGATGAGAGTTTCATCGTTTGGCGCTCTGCACCACATTAGGAGAGCTCAGTTTATGCCTCTAAACAGTGAGGACAATGCGTTTTGTGACTTCTATTGTCGCTGCTGACTAAGTATTCGCCTTTTCTGTTTCTGTAAGCACACAGTGCAGGCAGTTCCCTCGTTGTTTACGCTCAACGCAGAGGTGAAGTGAGTCAAAGTGCCTTGTTTAGGATAGCATAATTATCGGTCTCCTTCATGTCTACATCCACACCTGCCGTAATTGATATTGTTTCCTCCAAACAGCTTTGAGGTTCCCGCAATCGGGAGTTGACCTTGCCTTCATACAGAGATGCAGGTGTTTGGCATTACACTGCTTCTGAATTAGACATAATAACGAGTACATGACACAGCATCACTAGGCTCCGTCTGAATGACAGGAAGTGGTCTGCGGCGGTCCCCGCTGCCACATGTTGACCCGCCGCATCAGGTGCTTAATTAGAGCTTGTTTTCATCCTTCCTTCAACCCATCTCACACTGATTCACACCAGTGACATCACTGGCAGACTATTGATCTCAGCCGCTAATAAACGTGGCTTCCCTGGTGAGTTTCGCCGTCTCCATGGCAACGGCTCCCTAGTCTCGTTCTGCTGCTGGTTTTAGGCTCCCCAAACAACTGGTTTGCATTTGCCACCTGGAGTCCGCCTAGATTTGCACATCATCCAAAATCATTTTAGATTATGCAGATCACATTGTCTTCATTATGCATTGCCATGGAAATGTGCTTCATGTCTTTGTAGATTTAGCATGTTTGTCAGTGTATTATGCCAAAATAACTTGTATACAGTACATATGATGCATATTTTTATCAGTCTTTATAAAGTACATTTAGACTCTAAATTGATTTGTATTGACACGTGTGTGCAGTAAACACAGTCTGTGACTGGCAGCTATTCTCACACGTTGCTTTTTTAGACAGTTCAACATGGCCATCCATCAAAAGCTTTGGAGAGCCATGAGCAATAAAATCACACAAGGTCCCTTTTTATTTCAAACTTCTCCCACAGTCTCTCCCTTTCATCTGTGATTTTGTTTGATCACTGAATCTATATTTAGCCCAGGGATGGAAACTAGGCATATAAAATGCATGTAAATGGCCAATCCAATCCTGCCATTTGATCACGTATTAAAATAAAGATTGATTGTTTGTAGAAATGAAGTGAACAGCCTAAGCTCAAAACATCAGCCTATATCCTGAATCTATGATACTGTAAGATCATAAAATTCAGATAAGCTTATTTGGTGTCAGACGCCTTGCTTTTACATGAGGTTAAAAGAGAATTAATTTTGATACATTTGAATTCATTTTGGTTTTATGTGTACTTTTGAACCTCATTGACATTTAGAGACCATGAGGTTCAGTACAAATGTAATCTCTGTTTCTGCTTTGACCTTTTCTCTTCTGATTTATAATTATTTTTCTTTATTATTTATTTTTTGTCCCTCTTCCTATCTCCAGGATGGAGTTTGATGACATTAATGCTAAAAAAGAAAGCCAGGAGAAACTAGCACTCATAATGTTCTTGTGAGATTTGTTTTCCTTAAATAGAATATTATTAATACTATATTATATTTAATACATTTCTAATATCTATTTTTTATTATATATCTATGTATCAATGTTGGTTTTTTTAATATATATTTTTAATATATAGTACAGTTTAATTTGGATATATTTTTGTATTGGCAGTGGGTTTGCAGGGTCCCAGAATAATTGACAACCAAGAACCAATTTAAATCCAAAATAACAAGAATAAAAAAGATTAATTTTTCCATTTTACATCTGGGGGTTTAAAATAAACAGTTTAATTGTATGCATCCTGTGCTTTATTTATTAGATAGACTACATTATATGTAATATGCATGTTTCACTATTCAATCTGTATTTTATGCCTATAATGCTTAAAGTTTTTTCTTTTACTCTTTCTTTTTTACATAAATTTTATATATTTTTTTTTATATTAAATATGAATATGAATAACACTATCACAAAATGTTTTATGCGTTCAATTAAAATCCTCTATTATATATTCTGAACCCATGATCATTATTAATAACCTACATATTCTGTTCTCTTTGCTTCGCTCTTTGTGTTTAAACTTGTGTTCGCTTGTTTTATCTACACACAAGCGTCAATCTGGCAATCAGTCTAAAACGCGAACTCTATTAACCTTCCTTGATGTTCCTGATGGGCAAAATATCCAAATTTGGATGTTTTCAGTGGTTTTGTGAGTTCTACTGACTGAATTTTAAACATGATGCATAAAATCCCCCAAGATGCCGTTTGACATGCACAAAATGAGGCGCAGCAGGTGTGAATGAATGCAGACGCACGCTAAGCATATCATTGGATGAGCAACAGAGTAGTGCGATTTGTAATTGGAAGGGCTCTCCAAACTTTCAGGTGGCAAAACTTGAAATAGGAGGGTATTGGTGTGGACATGCGGACCATGATAAAACCGGTTCTTCAGAGGACTAGCAGACAAAGCTCGGTGGATTTGTTGGAAATGTTTGAAGTTGTGTTGTAACTTTGAGAACCAGCTTTACTGGGCTTGTTTCAAAGGTCCGACATTTCAGTTGATGGAGAGGGATTTGAAAAGTTCTGATCCATCAGTGAAAGTTTCATCCCGGATTTGATGACTGAAAGACTCATATTTGCCGCCCACCTGCACAACGGATGAGAAAAGAGGGGATGTGCTCGACAGACTGGCCTTTAGAGAAATACCCAAGTGTGTGTGTGTGTGTGCATCTGTGACCAGTCGCCTTCCTCTCTCGCTTCAATTTGCAGCCAATCTTTCCATCTCTCACACGCTCCCTCATGCATCCGTTTGGTCATTTTTCCATCTTCCCTTTCTTTATCTGTTTTCTCTCTCTTTCATTAGGAGATTGCCAGAGGTGTCTCAAAACAGAAGAGCTTCTTTATAATAATGACACTAGAAAATCGCCACTTTATCTCTTCCGTGGCAAAAACCAGCCGTTCAATCCATCTCCCTATCTATCCCAGCTGCCACTCCACAAGGTGGCTCTGTTAGAAATTGCATCCATAGGTCTTTTCCTTTTAATCCAATATGACAGACATCAAAGGCGGTAATAGAGAGCGATATAGCTCCTGCCGGACTTTCTCCTTTCAAATGGTCTCCACGGTGGCTGATTTCCAATTTAATTTGCTCCCTAACCTTTGAGAATAATTTTGTTTTAAGGTCTTGTTGTTTATACTTCTCTTTCATGTCCAAGTCAGCTATTTTCTACCAATGGGGTTTGAACCTGCTGGTAGCTTCATAAAAAAAGCCTTTTTGGATCCATTTAAATGTTATTGCAGGATAAAGGCTCACAAAGATGCTGCCCAAAGCCTTTCACCACTGTGTGACATTTTAAACCAAGCCGAGAACCCTCAGGCCTTCATGGACGTTTTACCAACTCTCTTTGAACTCCGACTGAGAATATTAATGCTCTTCGTTTTATTCAGATCCACTATAATGTGGAAGTGTATAATGCTTTTCTCCTCATTGTATGCCTTGTCAACCACCTGTACGTGTTCTTCCCAGAGAAGCAGAGCAATGTTTGCTTCTTAAAGTTGTTGTTTAATTGGTTATTTTGCTAAAAACTAAAAATAACAAAGAAAGAGGCGGAAATTAAATCTAGAAGTAAAGTTCAATTTCCACATTGTGAACTACTTTTCTTTTTGTTTTAAAGAATCAACTGTTGCAATATAGCTTACAGGTCAAATATAGCTTTTTTGTCCTTTCTGGAGCTCTTAACTATCATTGTACTGCATTCAAATTCTTTCAGTATTGCTACTTTTGTGTTATACAGAAGGAGCATCCAGGTTTGGAATGCCATAAATGTGAGGAAAATAACAGCACTGAACTTTGCCTTTAATGTCCTTTATGTCGACTAACTTGGCCACCTAGAATTTAGTGTACATAAAAGCAGCAATAACGAAAGGACACTCTCTCTCTCTCTTTGTAAATGTCTCTGGGTGCGTGTGTATTTCTGGAGCTCATGATGGCCCTGGGCCGTGTAGCTGATTGCCTGTTTTGTGGGAGAATGGGCTTTTATAAGCTGGAGGGTCTGCACTTACCTCTGATTACCACTAAGCCTTCGTATTCCCAAGAGCTGGTAGATGAGGCACTCTAGTGAGTCAAGGTTAGCCTTGAGTCATATACAGTCGCCGGATCTCATCGTCATGTAGCAGAACCGTCCGGCTGACTCCGTAAAGAGGCTCTTCATTTATCACGAGGAGTGTGAATGTGTTACTTACAGCCCTTTTTAGTTCTCCTCTGTTGTTTTTCATTCTCAGGCTGACTTTGAGATCTCTGCACGGATGTTCAGAATTAAACCTGTCCGAATTGCAGTCATTCATGTTCTTGAAAATCAGCAACTTGTACTCAAAGAGTCCAGAGCTAGTGATTACTCGTAATCATGCAATCTTATGTTTCACTGTGATCATAAAGCCTAAAACTGGATTGAAAATGTCCCACACTTCACTTGTTTCTCCTCTCCATGCCGCTCTTTCTCTGTGGGATCCTGATTGTAATGTGCAGGTTTAGAATGTGCATAATGTTTTTAGCCAGATTTGATACATCTGAGGCTTCAAATTTTATTCTCTAACTATTATGTGTTTTTAATTATGCTTTTTCAATTGTTTAAGTCTCTTTTGCTTACTAAGGCTGTATTTATTTGGTCAAAATTAAAGTAAAATATTGTTACAATTTAAAATAATATTTTCTATTGTAATATGATTTTAAGTATAATTTATTCCTTTGATGCAAACTGAATTTTCAGCAGCCATGACTCCAGATTTTCTGAATCATTCTAATATCCTGATTTCCTGCTAAAGAAACTTTTTTTTTTTTTTTTGAACTGGTGATATTTTTAGGTTTGAGATAAGGATTTTAAAAAACAATAATAATACTTATATATTATATTTAATACGCATATAACATTTAGCATGAATGGATTAAATTGATTAAAAATGACATTAAATAAATTTATAAATTAAATAAATTATAATAATTAATTATAATAAATTAATAAATAATAATAGCAATATATATATATATATATATATATATATATATATATATTACTCAATTAAAAAAAGATATCCTTTTATTTCTCTTTTGGGTGTGATGAAGTTCATTGTTGGAATATTGGAAATAAATGAACAACAAGAGATGATATCACAGATCAATAATTTTACCAGGTTTTTCTTATTCAGTAAATATCCTGTTTTTCACAGTTCTCACATATCATTGGACTGCTTCCATATTGTCAGCTCACGCAAGACTGACGATTTTGCCTGTGGGTACAAGATAAGGAGACACCAATTAACTGGAAGCTTATTGGTGATAAAACGGAGCCCTTCTGAAAGTATGCTTCATGTAGAAAATGATGTCTGTGTTTCTCCTTCGGAGACCATTTGGAATTAGCGGAAAGAATTGAACAGCCTTAGATTAATTTCATTAGCTATGTGCTTCTGTGATAGAATAATAGGGTGCCAGAAGGAGAAGGACTCTTCAGTGTTTCAAAGGTCAAAATATTGGAGCGCTCGGAAGATTAAAGTGGCAGCATGAAATCTGGAAAATACTCTGTTGCAAACTAGTTTCTTGTTCTACTTGAAATCGGACCGCTGCTTCACAGAAAAACCTTGTAGGCTTGTGCTCATACACCAGCTTTTTTTATTAATACAGATGTCCACATAATAGCATTTCATGTTTTGTTCTCATTTAAATGTAAAAATTCTCTGGTGCTGCAAAACAACAATAAAATAAAAAATGTAGACACTTACAGTCTTTGCTAGTGGGCTTCCCTTAAGCTATTTACATTTTTCCAGTGCAGAACTAAATATGTGCATGGTAGGTGATTCTAGACCTTAGAGTCCTAAAGTGCAAACAACAAATATAAAATGCCTTTGTTTCTATTGTTGAGGTCAGGAACCTCCACAGTCTCTTCACTGGCCCTTTACAGGTCTGTGGAAGGAACTAGCCAGAGCAACACTGAAAAATCATACATAGGCCCTACCTACAAGTAATGACATTGTGAAGGAGCTATTATTTAGTTGTTAATCATATGATGGAGATTTTGTCTTTTCTTAAGTACTCTTTTCTCTTTATTTCTTTATCTTTTCAGATTTCTATCATAATATTAGTGTGGCATGCTATCTCAAAGTGTGGCTTAATATCTCATAATGTCACTTACTGTCTCACAGTGGGACTTTATCTCATAATATAGCTTTTAATCTTGCAATGTGACTATATCTCAAAATTTCAATGTGTATGTCCCAATTTGATGGTATTTTTTGTGGATTAATATCTCATATATGTCATATCTCAAGGAATAATGTACATCCAGCCAGTGGTTAATACAGGATAAAGTATTCCACATAATGTCACATAATGTGTCTTCATAAGGTATATCATAATATGATTTTATTGCCCGGTTTCACAGACAAAGCCAGGATTATTTAAGCCATTTTTATAAACGTGCAAAGGACAAAAACATTACTGGTGTGTATCTCGAGACAAAATTAAGGCACTGATCTAAGTTTCTTTCAGTTGAAACGGCTCAGATTACATTTTAGCCTAAAACTAGGCTTAAGCAATATGACTATTTCTCACCATCTCATTATGTGGCTTTAAATCTCACAGTTTAAATGTATATCTCATAATGACGCTTAATATCTCATAATGTGATTTTTTTATCTTATAGTGTGACAATATTAGTATTTATTTTTACTTAATCTAAACATTTAACCTCAAGTCTCGTTTCCTGTCCACTGTGCATGCAGATCAATGCCATTGTTTCAAGTGGTTGTAATTTCAGGGTAAATTACTGTAGTCCTCCTTTGTATGACATTAAAAGTCTGTGTAAACAAACATTATATTTGCTGCTTTGATGTGGCTTCTATGTGGACCAAAACCTCTCTAGGCAAATTTAACTATAGTATAATTGGCTCATAACGTTGTGAGTGGGTGTCCCATATACCACTGGGTGAGGAAAGAGCACTCAACATCCTGTAGCGATCATTGCTCTTGTGATTGCCTGTTAATATCACTTAGTGTGTTACGGCACAGATTTGTCTCATGTTTCAATGACACAAACACATAAACTCAAGAATCATATTGTTTCTCCCACTGGTCAACTCCTTTTTTCAGTGCTGCTGAGTGTTGCCAAGTCAATTTAAATTACACATCCCCTGCTGTTCTTTTAATGTCAGAGTTTTCTCACGTACTCATATTCTCTTCCCTTTGTTCAAGTAGCGTGAGTCATATTTCCACGCTGCAGTCAGGATAACACCCCCTCCATAGAAATCCAGCAAAGCTTAAACCGACACATCTGACAATCTCCTGCATTATTATACTGTAAAATAAGAATAAATTGTAACACAAAAATGTCATCCTGACTATCATAACTATTCCAGTGCTAATCACCATATTCTCATATGCACTCTCTATCTGTGTTTTGTCTTTGCGTAGGTAAGTATGCCATGCGGGACCTCGTGCACCGGCTCCCGGGTGGGAGCAATGCTAGCGGAAGCAGCGGGGGTACGGCAAACAGCACGGCGGGTAAAACCATGTGTGATGACACCGTTACGGCTATATGCTGCGCCCTACACGAGGTCATAACCAAGAACATGGAGAACGCCAAGGCCTTACGTGACGCCGGTGGCATTGAGAAGCTCATCGGTATTGCTAGGAGTAAAGGAGACAAGTAAGTTGTCTTTTTTTTGCATAATAAGCTTGAAGTCTTAACACTAAATACTGATTATGCGCTAGTTTTTGCTCGTGTTTTCACAGAGCCCTACTTTGTTCAGCAGAAACTGTGCAATGCTTTTAGAGGCATTCTATTTTCTAGCTACACTGTTCTACTTTTATGCCAGCACCTTTTAAAAGAGATGCACGGTATGAGTCAGACCTCAATAAGCATTTCATAACCTTCAAGGCCACATTGTCTACAGATGTTCAGCTACATCATATATACGTCTGCAACGCACCCGACATGAGTCTGAAGCGAAGAAAAGCAAACTTGGAGGAAGAACACATCGACTTTTGCCACACCTGACAAAAAGAGCTGCATTTGCTGCATCCTTCAGAATAAAGCTAAATATCACAAGGCTGTATGGAACAGTGAACATTTAGGGAAAAACCTATGTAGCACACCCTTTGACGCTGGCTTATTGGTATTATTGTATTTTATTATTTTGTTTTATCACTTTATGATTTGCTTTGTATTATTTTGTTATTTGATAACCTCTCAGCAGGATTATAACATAATTTAAAAAGTATAGGGACCAGTTCTCACTAGTTGCTTATTAGTATTTGCCTTTTAATTAATATTTATAAAGCAATTTTCTGCATGACCATATTTTCCACCCCTAATTCTGCCCAATAACTGACCTTAACAATTACCTTACTAACTATTAATAAGCAGAAGTTGATTGGTTTGTTAATAGAAAGAACTTAAAGGTGCCACAGAATGCCTTGAGAGAATATTTTAAATTGTTCTCTGATATGTACATAGAAGGTATGTAGCTTAGGTAAGGGGACAAAATGCCCAG
>JAUMHQ010000090.1:10059784-10069857 GCA_032361165.1 Enteromius paludinosus | reverse complement strand
AGGGCAGGTCTGAGGTAAGACACCAGTTCAGTCTGTGTGACACGCTGCTGTCAATCAACTATTGTGGGAGTGGCCTCAGTCTGTGTGATGCCACACCGACATGCATTTGAGAATGGCTTGATTTCAGAAGGGGAAACTTATTTTTATTAAATCAAAAGAAAATGTTTTAAATTGAAGATCAGGGTAAATTTAACTTTTGTCTTCTGGGAAATATCTTCTGTAGTCTCTGAAGGGCAGTACTAAATGAAAATTATATATATATATATATATTTAGGCAAAATAAGAAAAATCCCCAACCCTTAATACAAGTTTTTCTTTTCGGAGCATCAGTAACTTTTGAACCTTCTGTAATGGTTGCATAAAAGGCCCCAAATTTGTCCTCTGTGTAAAAAGATAGAGCTCAAAACCATATAGTCATTGTTGGAAAGAATTCAAATACATAAAAATGTTAGTACTACATGCATTTTGTATGATCCCACTTACTCGGTTATAATAATTAACATTTTGCAGTATCTGAAAGGTGGGTGTTAACTTTTGACCTCAAAAGTACATATATTTTTATTAAAATAATGTTTAAAATGTGTTTAACATTCTCTTAATGTTCTGGCCTGAATGATTTTCATATCTCTGAGATTCATTGTTAAAGTTTGTGCGTTTACGCTCTAGGGAGGTTCAGATGTACTGTAAACAGATATTGAGAACTGTTTTTTGAAAAGTTTTTGGCCTATAATGCATAAATATTTATCATTTTGCATAATAAAATGCTTCTAATATGTATAAAGTTACAGCAGTTGAACTACATAGACAGAAATCTTTGAAGAAGTGCAGACGGCGTGTGTGTGTGTGTTTGTGAGAAAGCCCAGAAGCGCTTGGCTTGATTTACTTAGTATGACGTAGAGCCGGACTAAGATGAAGTGAAGTTCTAGCCTCAGAGAAGAGAGAAGTTGCTTATGCTATTGATCTTGAGCCTGAAGCCTCACTCATGTTCTGCTGAGAGGTGTTGCGTTCAGCTGGCAGCCTCCTGAGATGCAATTCCACAGTCATCCCTCCCCAACGCTCTATACGAGGAAGTATCAGGGTAGTCAATTGCCTCAGCGACCCGAGGGAGCCAACGCAGCAAGAGCAACGCTCCTGGCTCCGTCCGCCTCTGGGAGTATAATAATGAGCGCCTGCCATTGGCTTGCTTCAGTGCACATTTCCACACCAGAAGTTTATTTTTTTCTTCTTTTCTGTCTGACTCTTAAGCAGCATTATTAAGGAATCACGGGTCGGCAGGTTGTCATAAATGACTCATCTTTGCATGGTCTGCTTGGTCTTTTCAGTCTTGAGTCAGTCCCGTAATGGTGCGTCATGCGTTCAACTGGAATTAACAGAATAAATTGGAAGTTTTTGAGTTTAAAAGACAAACGTGCATTTACCGTTCACCCTTTTTACACCTCAGGAACAGTTACCTTAGCACAATAGTCCATCAATTCAAGCACATTATTCTCTCAGACCTGATAAAGAAGAAAGGAAGGAGTAATGGGATGTAATGAACCACATTGAAACTCAGTCTTCCCTGCAAGTATTGTTTTCAAATGGCAGGAACGTCTTAAAAAGTGTTACTGGTATCTTTTATCGCACAGCCAGCCCAAATGCCCATCATCATAAAGAATAAAAGTAAAAGTTTTCATTTTTTCCTCATGTGGGAACCTCAAAGTTCAAGTAACACTAACAACAGCGTAAGTTAAAGGAAATGACAAACTCCCCTACCGAAGAGGTCTTTAGTCGACAGGCGACAAGTACCGCTTTCTCCTCGTTCCGTGCCTCTCTTCACGCCCCTTGGAGCCTTCAAATACCTGTCCAATGTCATTATTTGCAACAGGCACATTAGGTGAAGAGTGGTGGTTTCTGAAGTGTTGAGAAAGTAGGACAGCTTTGAACTGCGCCGAGTCGGAGAGACCGACCGTTTGATCTATTCCTCACCTTTCCAACAAAAGCAGTGTCACAGAGGGGCAAATGGGATGTCGATGGTAGTGTTCTGTGTCCCTGTTAGAGAGCTTGTTCAGTAGACTGCAAGTTTTTAGGATGTTCTCCTTGTTTCTTTATTGTGTATTTGTAGTGTTTTAGCACAGATCTGGCTAGCAGAAACTGAGCTTCTTCATTGACCTTTCAAGATGCTTGAGCTTGTACTATGCTCCGCATTAACGGCGACATGACTCGACTGTATGCATCACTTGATCTTTATTCAGTGAGAGTGGACTTATCCAATACATTACTGATGACTGCTTCTCTCATCTCAGGAAGTTCAGCACTGGATACACAAAACACTCGCTCTTGAAAGATGCTTCAGTACCCAGTTTATTTGGATCAGCGACTCTGAATCATGAACTGTAATTATGATAAATAATAGTTGCTTATATTTCCATTGAGCGTGCAAATTAAGAACTGTGGCAGTGGGCCTATCGCAGTAGACCGGTCACAACAGACTGGGCCATCTGACCAATTCGATCTGAGCAGGCTCACGGAAAGGAGGGCTTTAGAGAGACTAAATCTTTTAAAATAAGGTGATATTAAACACATACTTTAAGCAAACAAAAGTGTTTTTTCACCTGCCATGCATGTAAACCTATTGTAGGAGACTCCCAAAACAATAATAGGAGCCTTAAAAATGGCATAATAGGGGCATTTTATAATCTTATAAAAGCAACATAATCCACTCGAACATTTGAACGAGTTAATACTTAAATAGGATTGTGTGTGTGTGTATACATAGTATATCTAGTTTTTTATTTTATATTTATCCTATATATTTAGATGCTGTTTAGGCTATATATATATATTAGGGCCGGAACTTGATAAAAAAATTAATCTAATTAATTAGAGGCTTTGTAATTAATGAATCGAAATTAATCGCATTTTAATCGGATATAAATATTTGAGAAGTAAGTTTTTTCATATGGATTTTTAGTATACCATTAAATAATGACTGAATACAGAAGCTTAAGCAACAAAATATTGTTTATTTTTGTTCAACCAAGTCCAACAGACCAATATTGTGCCGTGAGTGATTTCACATTGAGCCGTATATACTACACACAGCCGTTGTTCACTGACGAGCTGAGCAAAACCATGTTCATTATCAGCATGGATTTGTGGATAAAAAAAATGTACGCGTTATTTTTGTGTAATTAATTAATCTCAATTAACGTCCCGGCCCTAATATATAATAAATATATATATACATATATGCATTACAATGTCAATCTAAGTGCCACCTTTTAAAGCTTCAGACCATCAAGGAGAATATCAAACATGTTTAATATTTTAAGGAAATTTTAGAGCACCTATTCTAATAATTTGTCGCTTGTCACCAAGTCTGGTTTGTGATCCTCAGTCATGTGCTTAGATATAAAAACTTATATGTGTGTAGTTGTGTACATGACTGTATGCTCCCAGCACACTGGGCAGACTGACTGATACATGCTCACAGTGATGTCACGTGTCATAGAGCCAGTGGCCAATGGCTTCAGTTTATCTCCTCCATCAGCCTTTCAGGTTGCTACACATCAAACGGGCTTTCTCCACAGCCACTGACTCCAGATCATTCGTCCATTGATTTCTGTCCCTCCAACCCCCCATTGATTTTTGTAATGGCTCCACACTGGGAGGCCCTAAACTAAACTGACAGAATAACAGTAGGCTAATGTGGCATACATAGATACTGGATGTTGGATGTTGTGTCTGCATTATTGTAAACTTTTCTCTGTCTCTTTCTTTATTTTTCTAGGATGGCTACTCGCAGTATCACTTTGTTGGCTCTGCCTCAACAATAGAGAGAGACAGGCAGAGACCATACTCATCCTCACGCACTCCTTCAGTATCTCCAGTCCGGACGTCCCCTAATAACCGATCAGGTGAGTTATACATATACATTTTTGTACACATTTCTGAAGTGCTGAAATAGTAAGTCGCTGTCCGTGGTCCTGAAGTCCAAGCTCTTCAGTCCGGATTTAAAACAATTACAAACAGCAGGTTGATTCTCTCTCTAACCCTGATAGAATCCTATTAAACTGATGGGGATTTCTCAGTGCGTCCTGGGACTCGGGGTTAATGATCCACACTACTTTTGGGGTTAGTGGATTCATGGCCGGCTGGTTGTGGCTCTAATACCTTTTTCCGGTGGACTTAGCATCTCGCTGAAGCAGAAAAGTACTTTTGCCAGATTCAGAGTTTGAGAGGACCGTTGGTGGTGGGAATGTTAGAGCTAATGGGTCTTTAAATGGCTGGAAGGTGAACAGAGTGATGAAATGAAGTTCTTTCTTCCTTAATGCAAAATTTAAGGTCTTATATAACATTTTTTATTAAATTAATTCCCAGGCCAGTTCTGGTCTTATCTATGATGAATATGTAGTCAGTGTTATCTTGCAGTTTTGTATGTGTGTATATATATATATGTCTGTGTGTGTGTGTGTGTGTTTTTTAGATCAATATAAAGTATATATATATATATGCCACCCAGCTTTTAATATATATATATATATATATATATTGTAGTTATAGATATAGACAGTAATATAATTTAAATATTTGTTTAATTAATATTTAAGAATTCTGACATCATTTTAAGATGAGGTGTCCAACAGGACACTCCGTAATCTGGGAAGTTTGTGAGCATTTTTACTGTATTTCATATTTTATAAAATAATAATAATAACATTCCCAAAAAACAGATCCAGTCAGTAACAATACTGATTGTGGCAAACATTAACTACTCAAAATAGTGTTTGGTTTAATTTTAACGTGACTGAAAATAAAATTTGGGGGTTAAGTAAATCAGCTGTTAATTCATGGATTCAGAAGGATTCATTAGGCTGATTTTGTCAGGGTGATTAATTAAAAGATTTGGGTCATAAGTGTAATTTCCTTCTTTAATCGGATTAAACTAAACACATTGTTTTTACACACAGACAGGAAGGTGCGTTATCTTTGCATTCAATTCAGGCTGCAAGCTCACGTCTCAGTAAATCGTCGTTTATTTTGCTGTGGCACTAGATTCAGTTGACTAGCGGTGTAGGAATATGGCGCAGAGCAGTGCTCACATGATTCAACATGCTCTCTGCAGCTTTTTAGAATAAATTGATTTATTGTCTGCTTGTTTTTCTCAGTTGAATCTCTGATGTCTCCAGTCATCCTCTGGCTTGCAGCTGGTTTCATGCTGTTCTGTTGTCTGCAGGCTTTTCCTCTATGGTCTGAGCTCCAGTGTGTGTCATGAAAACAGTGAACGGTAGATTTTTGCCAGAGATCAAAGCACTCAGAGTTAGATGGAGAGAAGGGAGGTAGAGGAAAGAGAGACGGTGATGTGTCGAAGGTGTTGTAGGCGTACCGGAGAGTAGCAGCGCTCTTTGGCTCAGAGCATCAGAATGTGACAGCAGGGTCTCGCCTGTGCTACTCAATTAATATTTCCTAAGATACATGTGAGCTCAAAGCCAAAATAATACAGCAAAGTTGGCAATACAATGTAATTTATTCAATTCACAACTCTGCAATTATTTCTAATACCATGACCTTGACATTTTGTTACAGCATTAGAGACATGAATTCACTATTTGGAAAGATATTTAGTTATGTTCTCATTATTACCAAGTTCTGCCAACTTTTCTGAAACACAAGGGTTTAATGCATTTTTGATTTCAAACTGAAGTAGCAAAAAGTGGAGCAACACTGGAGTATGAAATTTAAGCTAAGAAACGTATATATTTAGTATTTAATTTTTTTTAAATGTAGGAATAAAAATGAAAAATGTTTTGCCATATTTTTAACCTGATTAATATGCCATTAGTAAGAGCTACTCCACTTAAAAAAAGAAAAAATCAATCTCAGGGGCCACAAAACAGGATTTATTTTTATTTTAAATCAACTTATTTTTTATTTTTAATGCATTTTATTATTAATTGCATAAGAATTCAAATAAAAACCATAATAGATTATGAATATGATTGGATGAGCCACATTTGGCACCATTGTAACATTAGCTGATACAACCTGCAGCACCTGCACACAGTCTAATTCTATATTAATGCACTCAGTTTTGCAACGTTACTTGGCAACCGTAAACGTATAGTTAGAGCAGACACCAGCAGAGCGTCGTGACACATCAAAAGTGAATCACTCCCATTATAATCAGCGGATACACTGGAAGCGCTCATCTTTGAATTTGCATCATGAAAGCATTCATCACACAGTTTGCGGAGTAGATTATGGTATTGTGCTTGGTGCATGTGTGAATATATTTTTATGTAGAATAATAGAGAAGACAAATTCAACTACAAAAAGCAGTGCAAAATGCCTTACAGTGTAAATCATTTCATTTCAAAATGACAGAGCTTCGCTGATCTTTTTCCTCAGTTATATTAATATCAGCAGACCTCACGTTAAAATTACACAGAGATCAATGTTTCTAAGGCAGTTGCTCTGTTAAGTTGGAGCCCTGCCTGGTCAGTACATCCACATTAAGGATTTTGGCGTGAACGTTGACACGTTTTTGCTCACTTTTGTAATTTAATCATGAAGCACGAAGGTAATGCTCCCAATGCCAACAGACAAAGTCTTCAGATATGCTTTTATGGGATGCCAGACCCTAAGAACACAACAGCCATGATGTAGAGTTGCCAACTATTGCGGTGACACATTTAGGCCAGCAACTCAGAGCTCTTTGTTCATTTTAATATAGTTCAATTGAATTCATGCAAGATGTAGTTTGTTTCTTTATCAGAGTCAGATTTTGTGAAATTCAGTATAGTGGATCCTGTGTGGTGAATGGGTGCCGTCGGAATCAGAGTCCAAACAGTTGCTAAAAACATCACAGAGATCTACAAGTAATCCACATGACACCAGTCCATCATTTAACATCCTGTGAAACAAAAAGCTTTGTTTTTTTTAAGTCCATCAAGGCATTTTAACTATAAACCGCATCACTTGTAGTAAAAATGCCAGACCAAAAACACTTTTTTTGTGTGTGAAAAAAGTATAAAAAGTTAATTTTTTTTATCAGCACACTATCGAGTCTTTTCAGTGCTGTAGGCAAGGAGATGCTCACAAGTTTAGCAATAGTCGAGTGTTCCTCTCCTGATGCCATTGGAGCTTAGACACAAAAGCCCTTTCGCCATATCCGGCTAAATCACAAAGATCTGCTGTGTAGCACATCTCTTCAAAACATCAATTTTTCCTACATGTCCTTCGAAAAATATTGTTTTCATTTTCTACCGTTAAGGTCATCAACTGTTCGGTAGAGTTGCAGCCATACCTGAAGAAAATCTAATCAGAAAGCACTGTACACTGAGTTAAATGCATCAGTAGTGATTTTCTGCGAAACTACTTTGTGTTTTTCTGAGAATTTATATTCGTGAGTTTTATGGAAACAGGAGCCTTTGAGAGTCTCAGCGCTTGTTGACTCCGTATCCGCCGGAGCTCCTCGATATTTAAGACCGATAATCAGTTATGCGCATATTTTTTGCAAAATGATGCATTGTTGAGGAGCAGTGATTAGATTAGGAGTCAAAACGAGGAAGTTTAGAGGAGGGTAAAGCACTTGCGGTTATAATCTGATTATGGATTTGAAATAATTAGCATGCTAATGTTTCTCTTGGCCATTGTGGGTAGAGTGGTGCTCAAAGCGATTATGTGTTTTATTGGAGTGTGTGTATATGTTTCGTGGTCAGGGCTAATCAGTAATAGGTGTGTGTGTGTGTGTGTGTGTGTGTGTGTGTGTGTGAGAGAGAGAGAGAGCGTGGGTGTGTCTAAATCCTTCTATGCTGGCCAAAGAGGTCTTCCGTGCCCGTGAGCCCTCGGGTAGCTGTGTGCTTTGGAGATAGTGCCGCTGCCCACTATCCAGGGATCCAGGCTCGATCAGACCGGGCTGTATGAGGGCCGGAGGGGGAGTGGCGCTGATCCGGTTAGAGCATTGAGGCTGGAAGGGATTTTTAGGCACAGAGGGAAGACTCTCTCCTGATCTCTGTGACCTTCATACAGCTGTATTGAAGTGGCTAGGACAAAACACAGAGTTTATGTGACCAACATCAAACTGACCTTCTATCTGAATCAAAAGAGCATAAATTTAAAACCACAGCGATGCAGGAAAGTGAAGTCAATTGGATGTTTTTTTTTTTACATTTTAGGTTTATTATTGGTTATGTGTTGAATTAATGTTTAAAAAAAAATTACTGCAGAGCATAACATCATACCACAACCGCATGCTCAAGTCTAGTGTAAGCCATTTCTGAAAAGAAGGAATTTGTCAGTTTGCACAAAGGTATATCAATATCACAGTCAAGTGAATGTATTAGTGTTAAAATGACTACTTCTGGATTACTTGTAAATTACTTTTGACATAATATTTATTAGGGATGTTTGTCTGTAGAACTGAGGCTGATGCAATACGCATCTCGATGCATAGCCAATGATACGTTACATTAAAGATACATATGAAGCAACTATACGCATGCGATATGATTCACCCCAATTACGATGCATCAACACTGCGATGCAATAGGAAAAGATATAATGCTATGCAATTCTGTATTAGTCAGATATTTTGCTTTATTTCTTTGGTTCAGACAGACAGATAGCCATGTTAATCTGTATTCTAAGTGACGCTCAGGACACGGCTCGTTCTCAGTAGTGTTGTAATACGTCATATTCGCTCACAGCTGTGATGAAAGAACGAGCCTGAGAAACAATTTAAGGTCATTGTACGCGGAGTCCAAAATTTTGCCATGCTTATTTCAGTTTATTCGTATTCAGCATCTTTTCCTATCAAAATATATGCTATAAATGTTAAATGAGTTACTACCCAGCACTGACCATAGAAACCACCCATAACCCCTCTGGTAACTTCCTCCTGTCTAATTTCTTTGGTGTTTGTCACATGGTAACTTTTTGTCATGACTTCCCCAAAAGATGGCACTTCAAGGACAAATATGGTATTCTTTGTGCGATTTCTTGTTTTGTTTTGTTTTTTTATGACTTGGTATAGAGCTGGCTGTTGCAGGACCTGTTGGAAACGTCCTTCATTCTGTCATTGCTAAACAGCACTAATGATGAATAATGATGCACATCTCTGCATGTCCAGCCTCGTACAGGCAGGAAATGATGAAAAAAGACAGTAAGGAAAGGAAGAGAGAAATTTAGACAAAATAAACAGAAATTGGAAAGAGAGCAAAGAACTAAAAAGTCAAAGTTGGTTAAACTGATATAAAGATGGCGGTCAGATCAATATCTAAATAAAAAAGTGAAAAAGCTGCAAAAAGTGTGAAATCAGGCCAGTGTGTCTCCAGATGCTCAGTAAGAAGGTTTGTGTGATGATTTGAATTGCAGCCAGCGCCCCCGCCTCACCCAGAGAGATGATCAGCCTCAAGGACAGGAAGAGCGACTACGACTCCACTGGAACCAACGCCAGTTACCATGGAAACAAAGGAGAGCACACTTCCAGAAAAGACACAATGGCAGGTAGGTCTAACTTCAGCAAGAAGTGGAAGATCAGAGTTTTATTTGAAACACTTAACAGCAAGTAAACTACAGTAGATGTCCACTTGCAGAGCTGTTTTCTAAGCTTTTTATGGACAAATAAATAAAGTCTAAACTCAACCGTTCAAGAAAACATCCATGGTAAATTATTTTTCACCTGCTAGTGCAGAATGTAAAGTTTTACACAAGAAAATTTCAGCTTGGATAATTAGAAGAATTCTGCTTAAATTAAAAATAAGGCAACATAAAGAACACATTGACTTCATATCCATGAATTAAAATATATGTATTAATATAAGTAATATTTTGTGTGTGGGTTAAAAAAGAAAAAGGCTTTAAGCATAAAGACATAATACTGCTTCAAATTTAGGCTTTTTTATTAAAAAATAAATAAATATATATGCATGTATATGTGTGTGTGTGTGTGTGTGTGTAAGTATATATATATATATATATATACAGGTCCTTTTTAAAAAAAATAGCATATTGTGGTAAAGTTCATTATTTTCTGTAATGCACTGATAAACATTAGACTTTCATATATTTTAGATTCATTACACACAACTGAA
>JAUMHQ010000090.1:10008467-10019633 GCA_032361165.1 Enteromius paludinosus | reverse complement strand
ATGGAGGGATTAGGGATTCAACCTTATATGTTTGAGCCTGTATCAGACGAAGATGCCGATTTTGTAGAACAACCTGTAGTTCTGAGATTGCACATCGACCCTTCTGAATGGTAAGCATGGGCGGGTATATGCAAATGTGCTGAGCGTAACTAACTAACTTATTATAGCGTTTTTTGAGCTTGAAAGATGGCCACTTTTGTTGTGTCGTAAATAATAATGATTAAATGTGTTTTTGTTATACAAATGTGAAACAACAGGGTGAGTAAATTACATGACTCATTTGTAGGTAGATTTATAGGTCAATTATTATCATTCAAATTTAATTTAGAGTGCAACCTGTTTCTCTTAGTCTGCATCTTTACATCAAATATACTTAGCTTGGTTTAGATACAAATGTAGACATGTGTTGGGGTAATCTGTGGCCTGGTTGATTCCTAAAATAGAAAGGATTAGCCTTGTGAGCCATTGACTGAAAGAGGAGTTACAGGATTTGTCCTCCAGTTCAGCTTTGGCAGTCAAGACGAAAAACAGTGTCTATGATCCTTCTTGCTTTACATATTATGCAACGCAAAGGTTAACTTTAATGCTGTCCAATATTACGCACTAATACTAAAAATGAGTGGTATTACCTTTACTACCTGAATGTTAGATTCATTATTGTGTGTCACTGTGAGTTTTCAGACATTTTTAGAATGAATAGTAATATATGACAGATTGGTAAACACGCTGGCCTCACAAAAGTGCGACAGGAGGAAGCTGGCCAGGATTTGCTAGTATCATGTCAGTCTGGCTGTGAAGTATTGGATTCCCAGAAAACAGGTCAGTGGGTAACATCCAGCCACAGATGTCCCGTCATTGACTTGATATTACATCAACGCCAGGCTCAAAGTGATCCTGACGCATTCATCAAATGGAAAGCCCTACCTGCACAGCAGTGTGTAAATGAAATGCCTCAAATCTGCCAGAGAGTTGTCAGTTAAGCTGGCTGAATTTACTTCCCGCTAGGCCCGATCTTGTAGTTTTAACACTATTAAGCTTGACTGAAATCAGCCCAGATTCTTGATTGATAGCAACAAATGCAAGAATACAGATTTGTAATGCACATATACTGAACTGCTGTATAGTAGCCGCATGGTAAACAGGATGTTAGGGGTCATGTAAGTAATGGAAAATACAGATGGGTTTGAAAATGCAGATGTTATGCTTTCTGTAATGATATTAACATTTCACTCAAAAGAGGTCTTTAAATCAACAGCACTAAGATATTGGCCTGTTGCTTTGTAACATAAAACGTGTAGTGTAATGTCATTAAATATTATTTTATTCAAACAATATGTTTGCAGCATTCAAGCGCTAATATGTGACCTTACAAGAAATGTCTGCATGGTATAATAATGTAAGAAAAAAAATTTTAGTTTCTTTAGCCTTTATGTGAATTTGATCAAGTACGACAAAAATACAATTTTTAATAATTTTTTAATAATTTTTAATAGTCTTTAATGTCACATGATACTTAAGAAATTATTTAAATGTGCTGATTTGGTGCCAACAGTTTTATTGGAGTTCAGTTAATAATATTGGGTTTTTTTGTGTTTGTTTTTTTTATTATTATATATACATATATATACAGTACACAGTTTGTGTATTCTGGTTTGTTTTGTATTTTTAGGAAAATTGTTTGAAAATCTGTCATGAATAAAATAAAATAAAAAATAATGAAAAAAATCTGATCTTAAAAAAATGTCTTCGCACCAATTTAGCATATGAGGATGATTTCGAAATAAGAAATAGCTGTTGAAAAATGGAGGAAGTTATTCAAAATTGTAATAACATGTCACAATATTTAGTGTTAACTATTTTTGTAAAGTCATTCAGCCCAGGAAGAGATGTAATGCTCACTGACTAATGACCTTATTTTCAGCACTACACCATGCAGAGATGGTCTCAAATGAACAGAGCACATGCTGGAACTATTAGCGGGGGAAATCCTGTGCCTGTTGCTCTGAACTGTCCTGTAGAAGAGTGATGAGAGATGAGATAAGAGATGAGCCTGTGTGAAGTGAAGCTCTTGAGCTTCCTCAGAGGAATTCCACAGACTCATCCCACTACACGATTGGATAGCCACGCCATCCTATCAGCTTCTCTTTATAGAGTGTATTGATTTTACGCTTTTAAACACATTCTCTTGAATCTAAGCCTTTAAGTTGTAATGTGATACATTGTGGACTGTTGAGGCCTCAAGCTCAGGGAGGTGATGTCATTTGGGGACTCGTTTTATTGAGGAATGACCAGGTTTAGGCTAGAAAGAGAAACAGCAATAGGCTTGTTCTTGTGACTGTGCAACTCCGTTATTAAACCCTCAAGGCCTGCAAATTATTTGCGCATTACTCGTGCACACTTTGCACAGTGTGTTTTGCATTTAGCTCTTAAATAATGTAATCATCCCACAGCACATGCCTTAGAGGTCACAGCAGTCTGCCAGAATCAGCCCTGAAACTTCATGCAAGTTCATGTAAAATTCGATCGTCTGACTTTCTGACGTTTGAAGATGTTTTGTTAGTGGAAAGTTATAACTGTATCACATTCACACCACGATATAAATGTAAAGGCTAGATCCCACTGACTTAACGAGAAGTGCTGGTTTTTGTTGGATGTTTGTTGGACTGATCACAACTACACAAGCTTAGATTGAAGTACAGTACTTTGGGTATCTTGCATGTTATTAAATAAAGTGCTTATTCAAGGTTTGGCATGTGGTAGCCTCTGCATTCCTCAATTTTTACCACAAGCGTAAACATAATTAAATAAGCTATAAAACAACATCTTGTTCTTTACGAAAGTGTATTTTAGAAAAACTCTATAAACCTACAAATGATATTAACAAACTATTTAAACCTGTTCTGTATTTTGTTTATGTTAATAAACCTGTAATAATACATTTGTAACATTTCGAATAGGCCTACTTTTAATTTGTAACATTTCTTGTAACATGTGGACATTAAAGTTGTTTTCTTTTCGCGTTTGACTCCAAATGCTTTAACTAACAAAGCTCACTCATTGTCATTGGACGTGTTCAAGCAAGACAGTCCTCAGTTAAGTGTGTTTCAAAAAGGAAAATGTCCTGTTAATTTATCCATCTTTAGACAATTCACAATGTGATTTTTTTTCCTCAGTGGAACAATCAAGAAGATCCTTGGTGATTCATGAAGTGGAACTCAATGGCCGCCATCCCTTTAAGACTCAAAAAAGAATATCATGCAACGCAAAATTTATACCCGTGGCTCTCATGACAGTACATTTTTGACAGGGTTATTACCTGTAATTCATAGCGTCAGTCAAACGGTCTAGAGTGATGTCCAGCAAACAATTCTTTTGAACTGCAACTTTTTAGTGAACTAGATGAATCAGTTCACCAAATCAGACTAGACCTTCTTAAACAGTTTGCAAACCTAACATGCAAGTTGGAGCTAAACTCTGCTGGACATCGGCTGGTTTTTGCCTACTCGTTCAGTGCTCCTGTTCCTCCAACCATACACTACATTGAAGAAACAGTTTGGAATTGAACCAAAGAACTGATCAGCTGCTGATAAGAGCATCTGTGAACCAAACACTTCAATAAAAAAGCAAACTTAAAGTGTTTATGGCTTCTCATAGTTTATGTAAACAACTGAGTGGATTGTGACTAGTTCATTCGAAAACATGAACTGTCCGAAAGAAGCAGTCATTTGCCTAAAGTTATGGATTACAGGTATACTAATAAGGTTGTAGGTAACTTCTTGCACAGACCAGTCATTTCACTTCTTAAGACTTTAATATAGCGCCATTAGCCAAGTCATTAATTTTGTGTTGCCTGAAAAGCTTTTTCGACTCTCAAAGTGCTGGTAGCCATCGACTTACATTTTATAAATCACCAAGGTTTCAGCTAAAAATATTTTTTTTACTGTTCGTATAAAGTAAGTAATAGAAAAAAAAGTAATAGGAAGATTGTAATAGAAAAAAATGGGGTGATTTAGCTGGATTATTAAAATCTAAAGCCACGCACACCCCTGATTCAATTCAGTTCAAATGAATCGTTTAGACTATTGAAAAGATTCGACTCAAGAAAATGATTCATTATATCCTTGTTCTCTAGGATGCGATATACTACTACACCGTAAAGTGTGACTACACTTAATTGTTCATTTATTCTGTGTCTGATATACCTACTCGTTTGTTTTTGTCCGTTTCCCGGACATCTTCCTCCGTGACACCTTGCCGAATCATGAGTTTCACTATAAGCGCGTTGTTGTTGCAGCACGCTTGAAAAAGGGACAGCGGCGCGGGACCCTCCGGGGAAGGGGTTCTCTCCGAGTCAGCGAAGTCATCGTCCGGTGGATAAAATGAGTCATCGGAGGCGATGCTCCTGGTGTCTGGCAGGTCTGAGAAGTCATCCAACTCCTCGAAGTCCTCATCCAACTCGACCGAGCCGAGGCATTCATCATAGTCGTTATCGGCCGAGCGATCAGGTGATTCCTCCACGATAGTGGGACAGATCTGGGCGCTTTTAGCATGTTTAAGTGGTTTAACTCTTCCTGGAGATGATCCTCCGCCATCCCTGCTGTCCGTTATCAGAACCATTTAACCCCAATAGGATAAAATCCTCAAGTCGTGCGGGTCACACACCTCCTGGTCTCCTTCGGCTGCATTTAGGTTCGTTAAAGTCATAGATACGAGCAAAAATGCTGTTTTAAAAAGCGTTTAATCTCCAAACTGAGGTTCAAATCTTCTTTTAACGATACGCGACTTCATTTTCTCCAACACAAGCAAGTGCAATTGGTGACATGTAATAAATGTCTTACCGTAGTTTAGTCAGCTCATTTGAATAACTTGTTTCTGTTACGCGATGTGCATGTAGTGTTCCTCAGCAGCACCCGGCGCGTGTGAAAACAGAAAACCCCCGACAATAAGTGTTTGCATATCCATGTAATCTGGAACAGTCTTCAGAATGTCGCAATTTCTTTCCTGAGAAACTTTTCGGAGAAACAGCTCTGAGGGTGGAAGCGCTGGACATTCCCCGTGGAAGATAACAGAGAAACAGACGCGTGCGCTACAAAACTCTGTCTCAATAAACCGATTAGATGCCCTCCTCTCTCTCTCTCTCTCCCTCTCTCTCTCTCTCTCTCTCTCTCTCTCTCTCACACACACACACACACACAAACTGCTTTTCCTACTTGACTCACTATTTGCATACGTGAGTAACTGACAGTTTGTCTTCTACCCTATTAGGCTAGTAACTAAAAAATACATTAATGTGAATTTTTTTTCTTGAAAAGTACATTTCTTTTATTATTTCGTTGTTTTTGTAGTTTGAAAATGGCAAAGTGATGTTACTGTCATTTATGATAACATTTCATACGACAGTAAAAAAAATATTGCATATTAAATATATAAATATCTTTCATTTCTTCAATCGTTTTTTTTATAGCATGTTACACAAAGATACTGAAACTTGTTGTTTCTGGAAAGTACAAAGTTTTGTTTATCATCATCGTGGGATTTTTTTCTCAGCTCAGGGACAGTGTTGGGGGGATGTCCCTATATGTGACAATATGTGAGTAATTAATCAGCTTTCCGACATTTGCAGTTCTTCTTTATTCTTGGCATATAACAAAACCTTGCATTGTTTTTTTATCATCACAGCTTTCTTCACTACAATCCCTTTCAGATGATGTCATTCACATTTCAATTCTGAAAGCAAGCACAGCACTTTCAAATTCAGATTGGCACCCAATTTAGGGAAGTTACACCATGATACACACAAAAACGCCTTCAAGTCACACATTACAGCTAATTTGTGTGCTCTATTACAAGCTCAAGCGTTTTCCACAGTCCTAACACTCCCATTTCCTTGGAGTTCTAAGATAAGTGCCATAATTGCTGTGAATAATTATTGAGTCATTTAGCCCCGAACAGCTGGGAGCTTGGGCTCCATCCCCTTCGCTTGCAGCTGTGATATTATCAGTCAAACATACATACAGCAGAGCAGTCCACAACGCTTTGCATGCTTGCATTCAACCGTTACACATCTGTTATAGACAAAGTACTGTTGGTTATAAAAACAAGTAAACTGTGCTGCCAGAATGAGTCATTATCTAACTGCCAGAGCATGACTATCATTTTTAACGGCCAATGACACAATAGTGTTTCTGGAAAGCTTCACTCTCTATAGTATCCTGCATACAACATATTAAGAATATGAATCAGTTTTAGAATTGAAAGCTTTACTACATACCACAATAAATAAATAAGTAAATCTGGGTTACAGTGAGGCGCTTGCAGTAGAAGTGAATAAGGCCAATCCGTAAACAAAATACTCAATGTTTAAGTATTATAGCCACAAGAATATGACCGTTAACATGATTTTAGGGGGGGGGGAATAACTTAATTTTTTTTTGTTAAGTTACACAAATGTACAGATGTACAGTTAATGCAACTTTTTTCACAATACTACAAAACCTAAACCCCCAAAATGGTTGGCTTACAGTTCACATAATAAACAAATTTCAACAGAAGCATGATCTATAATTTTATAAATTGTCCATATCCACTTCACTTTGAAATGCATACTGCTTTTATTCTTAAGTTTGTGAAAATCAGCCTTATTAGTGAATTGTGTGCGAGAGATTGAAAATGGAAACCACAACATCTCTCTTAGAAATGATAGATGCCATGCTGCTCCTTGGCTACTTTGGCTTAGACAATTACATTAGCTCAGCACTCTGGCCTGCTTAGGTTAATAAATCCTCAAGAGCCGATCAAGAAGGGAGAACTTCATGCTGAGTAAAGTTCATCTAGTATCTTCTGTAAATCATCCAAAAGCACCTGAATAGATCCTTGACTGGCAAACTTGACATTACCTGTCCTGGTTTGTATCAAACTACCGTTTCTAATTTTAAACCAATTTAGATCGTGCTTGCTGAAAATATTTTTTCATGAAGAAGTGAACAGCATCTCGCTGAGCTTGATTACTGAAAATTAGCTTGATTACTGATGGGTTAATCAGTTTGTTTCTTAGAAAATGTTGAGAATAGCCTTCATTAACAGGTCTGTGAAGGTTGAGTAGCTCCTTTTGGTTTCAAATTAGTACGCAGCCTCTTTCTATCCTCAAAAAGGCAATTAATCAAACTACTGTGGCCAGTTGCTGTGCCACTGCTTCTCTGAAACGCAAGATAAATGTCTGGTACAATGCAAGGACAAAAATGTGATCTAGTTCATATCATTGTTTCCAATATAAAAAAAGGGGTTTGAAGTATGTACAGAATACAATTTCTTTCAAACAGAAAACCACAATGGTAAGTGATGTAATGGGTTTTTAAAAACCCCAACCTATAGTATCAATGGAACATCTGTAATCGCAACCAGAAACTGAAAGTTTATTATGCTCACATAAGCACCTAATATTCCATAAGCCTCGTTTTGTCTTTCACTTTCACAGCATTACTGCAGACAACCTAGATTTGAGATTCAAGGATTTATTTGGGTTAAATAATTCAATCACATCACAATATAAGGATAAAGGGGATAAACACAAGACAAAGTAACAAGGATCAATAGTTTTTAAGCATGTTGAGATATTACCACCTTGAAGGCCATTTGTACTGAATTTTACTTGCTTGTAAAATTGGAAGGTTGCACCATTCCTCCTTGGCATTCTCTGAAAGCAGAAAAATGTCACGTGTAATGTTTTTTTTTTATCATGACAGGAGATGCTCTTGTTTATTAGCTGTGTACTAACATCCAATTCTCTTTTCCCTTTGTTTGCTTTAGGCTTGTCATCATTAGTCTAAAACATGTGACATTTCGTTAATTCTTGCTTCTGTGTCGTAATACTGACACACTAACATGTTTCCCAAACATTGTGCATTCAGAGGAACAGGGTGCTTTTGTGTCGAGAGATCCTGTTTCTAAGAGCACTAACAGACATTAGAGTGTGTATGAGATTGAATACTTTTAAGCTGATTCTTGTCTCTTTTACTGTTCTTGATTACATTTGGATTGGAGTTTCGAATTGTTTTACCACCTTGAAGATCAGAAGCACTAACATTTCATTTGCTTCTATGTTTGTTGAGAGTTAAAAGGACACCTTGTGGTATGGTTAGATTGGTTTTATGGTATCGGTGACTGGTACACACATGAAAAACAGCAGAAAAAGACATATCTGTTTTCCTGTTGTTACACAGTGCATTATTATATTGTGTGTGTGTGTGTGTGTTCCACAAGAATGAATTTTCATTTTTGGGTAAACTATCATATTAAATACCACTTTTAGGAAATTCCAGTTATATTATGGGCATTTTAAATGAGTTACTTTTAATATGTTCAGACCATATCTAGTACACTGTAAGGACTGTGAAAATTCATGTCCATTTTTAGTTCATTTAAATACCTTAAATTACAAAAGTGTCAATTGGTCTTTTTCATTTGAGCCTTTAAAGGTGCTGACAACCTATGAAGAAATATTGACTATCCTTCTAAGCAGAACTGGAACAAAGCAGCTTCTGATGTATTGTCTGAAAGGCAATTAAATAGACTAAAAGAATATTTGTACTTAAAAATGTTAATAATTACAAAGAGGTTGATTTATAACATCATAAAGTCATTTGAATAATTTGGCACAGCCAAATATATAACAATACTGTACATAGTCTCTTGACCGACATAATTAGGAAGATTAATTGCCGGTTGTTATAATATGATTTATGCACCACTTTTTTTTAAATTTCTTGGTTAAGCCTCAATAATAAAATAAAATGCTGAGCTTTCGAATTGAGTTAAAAATGTCTTAAATCATGTTTTTTGAGTGCAACTGATAAAGAGAATTGTTTGTTGGTATGCTGGTAATGTACGACAACAAAAAAACATCAAAGTGTAATAAAACAAGCCGCAGGACAAAACAATGATAATTTCTGCAGTTATAGACTGACTTGTCTTGTTAGACAATAGTAGTTCAGAATTTGGTATTTTATCAGGCAATTAAAAAAACGACATAATCTTGCATTATGTGATGTTTTGTGGCGCATGTATTATGTACTGTACCTTTCCAATCATTTTAATCGCAGTTCTGAATATAGAACAGTTCTCGGTTTTAGGAAAGAAACAACTGAAGGCTTTTTCATTTCACAGGTGCAAATTCTAACAAAAAAGACTTGAAGGTGCCACAAGCAACAAATGTCAAAGCAATTCATTTTATTCCTTATCACTAGTCCTCCTAAAAGACCTCTCTGGCAACAAAAGTGGAACAGAAAATAAATTGTCACACTTAAAACTGTCTAATTAATTAAATTATTTTCCATTCATTACTGCCATTTTGTCTCAAACTACCTACTGTCAGAATGACATATTTTCCTTCTGCAAATGGCACCTTTGATCATACCATTTAGCTTTTGTTTGACCTTATTTTCCATTAACCATTGAAGTACGTGTATTAAAATAATAGCATTTAAAATGTGTGTGTGTGTGTGTGTGTGTACTCACGCGTACTCCTTTAAACTATGCAAGAAGCTGTCGATCTGTTCTTTAGGAATTTCTCCATCCAGATGGGCCAAGTATGTGTAGAGGCTCTGAAATGTGTCGAAAGGAATCTGGGCTGCACCACCCTCATGGTCCTCTGTGAGTATTTCACAAGCATGTTTTAAAGCACTTGTGATGGTCTGTGGAAACAGTGCAGTAGACATTCTTTCAAAAACATGCAATTTTTGACACTTTGTTTGGGAAACCTTTCAATTAACTGAATATGATTGTCTGTGTCATCGTCTTTGTAAATCTTCAGCTCTGGTTCAACTCCTTTAAAACAATTTAAAATCCAACACTGCCATCTAGAGCCAGTTGGTAGAACAGTTCAAACTGTTTCTTCAATGTATCATTGAGTACACACAGTTAGATATTCACTCACCCCACCCAAAGCGCTGCATCCTAAGGCAAAAAACTGCATCCAATTCGTATTTTCACTGAAGTTGCCAAGAGCAAGGAGTGTCTCAAGCTGTTCAACGGGCAAGCACAGGTGTTTCCACTTATGAAGAAGTTCCTCTCCTGTAATGATTTCTTTAGGTGCAAACTACAGGCGAGAGAAACTTTGTCAGTGTTCATATCTCTGTATAAAATGTACAAAAGAAATGCAGTGGATCACACCTGTTCGTGAAGGATCTTTAGAAGACCTGGTGTAAGTCCTGTGTCCGTTTTCTGAGTTGCCACTGGCATTTCCAGCCTCTCTTTGACTGGCAGGTCCTGACCTTTTGATAATGCTGAAAAATAGCTGGAGGAGAAGCAGTTTTATTGTTGTCACTGTCATACTATATTATATTTCCATTGTTTTAGAAAGCATACATTTTATATAATGCCAATGTTATGCATTACCATAGTATACTTCTTTACTTACTCGGTTGCCCATTGCAGCACATCGTGTGGCTGGGTCTTGATTGCAGCTTTTGTGAACTGCTTTAAAATATCAGGCAGCTCTGGAGGGATGTTGATCTGCTGGGCGCAGTACATTGTCTCAGGAGGAGGCATCACTCTGTTTGCATTTTAAGATACAGGGAGAAGGTAAACATAAAACAACATAATTCACGCAGTATGAAAAAAGGCCTAACGTTAGTCGATATTTTTTTTTCAGAGCCAAGTACCATCTAAACACGTGTGTTACTTTAATTGGCTAACGTAAAACCATACGGTTTTCGAGGTTATCTACATAGCATTTCATTTAAACAAAAGAACTTACCGTTTTACGGTTATTTTAAATACAGCGTTATAGCTATGTCCTCCTTCATAAATAGCTTATTATAAACTTATTTTGTATGTTCATTTATATAGTCTAGCACTTTATATTTATACTAGGTATAGCCTAATATTATTTTGTCATCTTATAAGACAGCAGCGACTTGCATTTCTGTGTTTTTCATAGCAACGGGTTGTTTGTAAGCATCCCCTAGAAACCAGAAAGAGCTCCGAGATCTGATTGGCCAATGCCAGCAAAGAGGGCGGTAACTAGAGCTTGTGTTGCCATGTCTAATTATTTTCTTTGCTTTCTTTCTTTCATCACTTTTTAAAATAAAGTTCGTTTCATTATTTAAAAAAACAACAACGGCGTTTGGGTCTGCTTGGCTCCTTTTAAAGGCGCATCTTCATAATATA
>JAUMHQ010000090.1:9995824-10007243 GCA_032361165.1 Enteromius paludinosus | reverse complement strand
TATATATATATGTTAGAATGTTTGTTGACATGTTAAAATTTAAATATTAACATGTGAAAGAAAATTAACTATTAAGAATATATTTATTTTAAGTTTATCCCCAATTAATTAATGTTTTATTATCTAATATTTTTAAAAAAACAATCATTTATTTTGGTTGTTTTGACTGAGTTGCTTTCACGTGTGATATCTGGCAACACATATAAACGTAACTCTTCCGTTCGCTTCAAAATGCGGTTCATATCAACTTTGTTCGGTTTGTATATTAGCAACATCGTCTAGAACCATAGCAAACAGTTAAAGGTGATTGATGAGAAAGTTTCATGACCTTATGGACTTGATGAGCACAAGACGTGGACTTCCGAGAAAGTGCATTTCGCGGGCATGCAAAGTGAAAACTGGCTTAAAGGTCGTTTAAAGGTGCAGGCTGTTTGCTCCTTGTAAAGGAGAGACTGCAATTTTCGGCTGGCTTGACCGCAGTCATTCCTGCGGTCTGTGCAAAACAATGGATGTTCATAAGTATCTGACACGTATCGGCTGTTCGGGAAAATGTCCTCCTCCGACACTGGAGACATTGCGATACGTTCACCTGAATCACTTAAAGACAGTTCCCTTTGAGAACCTCACTATTCATATCGGAGAAAAGGTCAGGCTTGAGTTGCCGCTTCTGTATGAAAAAGTCGTCGTCATGCGCCGCGGAGGATTCTGCTACGAGATTAATGGGCTCTTCTCGTGGCTTCTGGTTCAGATGGGCTTCGACGTGACTATTCTCTCCGCCCAGGTCAGGAATCGGTTCACCGGGGCTTACGGACCTCCGTTTGACCACTTCATCATGATGGTGAAGCTGGATGGACACAGATGGCTCTGTGATGTAGGGTTCGGATCCGGATTCCAGCTCCCTCTCTCTCTTGAGACAGACAGTCCTCAAACCCAGAGCCACGGAGAATATCGCCTCAGATCTCAGGGAAACTTAATTTTCATGGAAGTGAAATCTGAGACTGAAGAATCAGGGGTTGGAGAAGAAAGCTGGACGGAACAGTACAAATTTACCCTGGAGCCACGTCAAAGAGAGGATTTCAGAGCCATGTGTGATTACCATCAGAGTTCTGCTTGCTCGATCTTCTTCTGCAAGTCTCTCTGTTCACTCTTGCTGCCCTCTGGAAGAATCACAATCATGGGCCGCAGACTGATTATAACCTGTTTGTCCTCAATGGATGGACAGCAGGCTACAAAAACCACAAGAGATCTTTCAGATGAAGAAATTACAGAGCTGTTGAGAGAAAAGTTTGGAATTGTTCTTCATTGTGTATTAACTCCAAAAGATGTTGAGATCACACCACCACCAGTTACTTATTAAGGGGTTGTTATTGGGTCTCTTTTCATAGATCTGATCTCCCAACACCCCCCTCCAATAAAACACAAGGAAATATATGATTCTGAATTAAATTACGTTTTTACTTTACGTTTTGTGCAGCTATAACATATCTCAGGACATGAATACTGGCTATTTGCAATTACTTAGGCCTATGTAGATATTTTTTGTTGTTGTTGTTCAAATTTGAAGTGCATTTTCCAATTAGTAAAAATTATTTAAAGTTCATTTATCTTTAACCATCAGACAAAATATGTCTTGAAATGTTAATAAATTAGTAATATTTAGAAATAAAATGTATACAATTTTGTTAATGTCTTAAATAAATGCATACAATTCCATTAAACGGTGTGTAGCTGCGTTATTCCAGTGTTATTTTAGTATTCACTATACTAGTATTTATTAATAATCACTTTGATTTGATTTGATTAGTTTTAGTCACTTTGTGTTTGTCATTTAAATGACCGAAAACGATGTTTAATTTGTTAATTTTTTTGTTTTACAATAACAACATTATTCATGTCATTACACACGAGTGACGCGAAAGTTATGAAAAGTAAGTTTAATAAGCCGCAGACAAAAATAATAATTCTTTACAAAAACGTTTCGAAATGTTTCACACGTTGCTGAGAAGTATGTCCTCACAGGGTTGCCGTAGCGGAGCGCTGTTCTCAAGGAAAATATGCCACATCTTAGGAAAATAACAAAGGTAAAAAAAATAATAATATGCATGACATGACGAATTTTGTAAGCACGGCTGTATTTTGTTGTGTAAATAATTTTTATAATATTTTGTTCAGTAAAGCGTTTATTTTGTGGATGCGCAAAGACTGGCAGCAGTGATGTAACGTTAGCTAAGCTAACTGGAGCTTATTGACCTAGTGATTTTGTGTGTTTATTATATGCATATTTAGTGTTATTAAAATGAAATTTATAAATTTCATGAATTGTTTTTATTTTGCCGCCTGACTCTATAATATATACATAACGTACATATTTTCACATTCATTTTATTACGTCCGAAATTCTTAAAAACGAGAGTGATGTGATACAACTCATCTTGAATCTGGTGTTTTAATGCAACTCCTGTGCCTTGCTGTTTGTTTTTGCTCCCTTGTAATACTATTAGGTCATTTCAGTTTTGCAGCACTTGCACACAATATATGAATACACCGTTCGCTTTGTTTCTAAGGTTATTATGACTTGTTTCATGTTTGTTTTCTCTGCCCTTCCTTCTTAAGGTGGTGCTGCCCATGGCAGTGCCTGGAGCCCTTGGCCTGATGTCTGCCACTGTGTTTGCTGCGAGCGAGGCCAAAGAAAATAACACCATCCTGATGACAGATGAGGTACTTCCTGTGCAGTGTATTTTGGGATGGTGTGAGGTAGAACGAGGAGGTCAGTGACATGATGTTGAAGGGTTTTAACAACGCTCTTATATTTTTCAGCTTTCTCTTTATGACACACCTGAGCCCCGGCTGATGTACGAGCAGCCCGAGGTCGGTCATGTTGAGCAGGGTGTAGCATCTCTGAGGAAGACCGTAGAGCCTTATATCTCATGGTGTCAGGTATGAAAGCTTGAGCACAGTGTATTTAACACATACACAAATCCATAATACTTGCATATTATGACCATATTTGATATATTATAAATTGTGTTTAGTTATACATAATACATTCAGTTATACCTGCACACATACTTAATGTTTAGTTATGGTTTTCATGATTTCTTTATAATACTTGTCCACCTGTAGGAAAAGACACAGTTTTCCATGGAGAAAGTACAGGCAAGTTATGCAGTTCATTCCAAGCAACTCCACAATTACGCTCATAATTTATGACTGTGATTCAGTAATATCTGCTTAATATCTTAATGTTTCTCTCTTTCAATTATAGGCTTACTACAAAACAGTTGAGCCTGGGGTGAATACCACTCAAAGTATGGTAAAAGGTATGGACACAAACACATACTCAACCCAATTTATAATGTGAGGAATAAATATTAATTCATAATTTAATTAAGTTCATGCATTTTTATAGTCAGTATAATATACTTTATAATACTGTTACATGCATTTTATATTTAAGTAAAATTCTATTATTTATTTTAACTTTGATTTTTTTTTTTTATGTTTTTTCCATTTTTTATGTATTTAACTTTTTTAAAATCTACTTCTGTATTGTTTATTTATTATTATGTCCAGTTTTTCTCTAAACATTTCCATGCTTATACATACATTGCATTTCTTTTTTTTCTCAGATACGTTTGCGTTTTTGAATGACCCTCCATCTGAGTTCTTCCCCAAAGTGGGTGTTATAGGATTCTCTGGAATTCTTGGACTTTATTTAGCGAAAGGTATGATTCTTACTTCATTACCCCATTATTATCAATTAATTATTATTTTATACCGTTTTTGTTCTCTCTGTGTTTTGTCTCGACAGGAAGCAGAGTCAAGAGGCTGATGTTCCCCACTGGGATGATGGCTCTGACCACTTCCATGTTCTACCCACAGCATGCCGCCTCTGTTGCCAAGGTTACATTTCTTTCAGTTCAGATGGACAGAGTCTGTTGTTGTTTCTCAGCAGGCCGTTCAGCACAGACAGCAGTGACTGAGGTTTTGAATAATGTAAAATCAACTACTGTACTTGTGTCCTCCTGGGATATTAGCAGCACTTGTCTAGAGGAAATGCAGTGTGTGAATTGTGTGTTCAGATAGTCAGTGTTCCTTCCTTTTTTTTTTCCTGTGGGGCCGTCCATAAGTGCTAAACTAGAAAGTGGAGGGATATTTTGAGAGTTTTTCCATGGATCAGCTCAATCATATAAAGCGTATAATAGACTACTCCCTGCCTCACAGGAAAAGCTTGGGAAATGATATGAAGACTAATGAGCGTGTTTTAATATTTCACACAGATTCTACAAAATTCAAATATCAGATATCGGTCCACTGAGGATGGGTAATATGAATTGACTGTTTTATACCAGTAATTGCTTTTTTATAGACCGCAAAACACCACATATTGTCCTGGGGTTCAGAAGGGCGAGTTGTTCTTGAAGAGCTGCTGAGAGGAAAATCACCATCGAAGGACAAAGTGAGGAGAAATCTCATACTTTGCATGGTGTTGTACTTTTTTTGTTGTTCATACAGTGCTAAAAATTCAGTAATATTGTGAATATATGTATCACTTTTATATTTTAATATATATCAATTTATTCATGTTATGGCAAATCTGAATTTTCATGAGCCATAACTCATCTTCAGTGTCACATGATCCTCCTGAAATAATTTTAATGTGCTGATTTTGCTGTTCAGGAAAAAAAAGAAATCTTATGATCAATTTCAAAAACAGTTGTGTTGTGCTTAAGAATGTAAGGAGTCCTAAGTCAAGACTGTGCGAAGACTTGGCACATATATTCGATACTAGAATTTGTAGAATAAATACCTTTGCATCTCTGTAACCTTTTTTCTTTCCAGGTTGAGAAGCCACAGAAAACAGACAGCCAAAAATCAAGTTGAGACAAAGCAGCAAGTTTTATGCAGAGTTCCTGCTTTGCATCTGGATTCTGTTCTCTTATCGATGCACTGATCAGTTTGGTATTTGCTACATTACTGTGTTGGTCATGTTTACTGGAACTGTATATGTGACTATGTGTTTTCTGTGCAATAAATACACTACAACACTAAGCATTTTTAGACCAACCTAAAAAAAAAAATAACATGCCTATTGCACTGTGAGATTTCCAGATGTTGACTTTCAGGTCTTACTTACGGCTCCTATTGTATTTCCTGTATTTTATACCCCAATGTTTCAAGTTTCCAGTGTCACTAAACAAAGACCTAATGTTTAAATTGCATAAAAGTTTGTAATCTTCTCATATTTTGATTTCACAAAGCATATTGATAAGAGTCTCCCCCTTATAACATCTGGGCGTAAATAACAAAGCAATATTCTGCAATGTAAAGTATTTTCCAGGACAGTTATACAATCCGTTCAGTGTTCATTCACTATTCAGCAGGCTGTATTTTTGCTTCACTATGACTGAAGTTGTGAAGGTGTTAACTTATGCAAATAATAAAATAAAAAGCACTTCCCCCACCCATTTTGAGTTGTTTTTTTTTTTTTTTTTTAAGAGTTTTAATGCATAGAATTGGATACAAATAAAAGACTATTGATAAAATAGCATACAAGCTACATATGACTTCAATATACGGATGAATATAAGCACTACTGTAACTTCCTCTCAGAGTAAATTGCTGTGTATTAATATGATTAATACCCACAGAATATTTTTTAAAGTATTTTATGTAAGGATCATAGTATTATTTAAACTGAGAAATGGTTGTGAGCCATCATTATTCCCCCCTCGAGCACTGGAACTTCGGGCCAGCTCACTCTTCGGCAGACATTTTCAGGAGATTTTCCTTATCGATCCTGAAAAGTCGCCATCCCTCCTGCAGCGAGAGGTCAGAAGCCCCGCGCCGCTTGTAAAAGTCGATGGATGCCTTGTTGGACTCAGCCACAATGAAATGCATGCTGCTGCATCGATTCTTCACAGCTGTCTGCAGACGGAAACAGAACTGTTTGTGGTTGTGTCTAGATGTGTAATGCATAGAATTATTTAAAGATAACATAAAACACATTTCGTGGGTGGGTTTTGAGTTTGAAACTATTTGCTTGTACTTGTCTTGTGAGGGAAACTCGGTGCAACCAGTGTAAACAAGATGACTTACATCACTGAGGGTTTTCAGGATTTCAGACCCAATTCCAAAACCTGTAAACCAGGAAATTGATCAGAGGGTTTAGGAAATAGACATGGTTTCATAAGAGACACGTAAATAACAAACCCTCACCTCGGTACTCTTTCATCACATAGAAATCCTCAAGGTACAACAGTTTGCCAATCCAAGGGTCGTAGGTGAAGTAGTACATGGCAAATCCAATCACAGAATAACCTGTAAGTTAACACAGATGTCTTAAACAACTACAGAAACATGCTTGCTTATTAGTGTTTATTAAGAAGAAAAAAAACGTTCAACTAAAGATATTTTGATGTTGTACCCTCGACTTTCTGATGCTCGGCTGGCACGTCTGCAACCACGCAGTGGTAAAACGGGTGGTTTCCAAATCCGTCCTCGAGCAGATCTAACGTTAAACACAGTTTTGTTGTCACTCCGAGCCAACTTTTGTATCATATTTCACATTTGACAAGTAATCTCACCTTTCTCAGTTAATATAACTTGGTCTTCCATTTCTTCATACTTGGCCAGTTCCTTTAGAGAAGGTAGGAAGAAAAAAAAAAAGCTGTTTGAACTTGAACTTGTTCGAGCGTCAAGATCTGAGGGCGGTGGGCCTTGGGCTTATTTTCTTGAAGGGTCATATTTGGATACTCCATCAATGTCATAAAACATTTTGAAATAATTGAACATGAATACAAAAATAATAACAGGTGTGACATTAACTTTTAAAAGTACAAACAAACGCATTTAAGGCATATTCATAAACTTTTTTCTTTAAAGTTCGACAGCATAATATGCTACCCTAAATAATGTTCTTCATACAACGTTACATGCATTTAAACCAGTGTGAAATCTACCTTTATGAGTCGCAATATGTCAGGCACGTCTTTTGGCTCCGCTTTACGCAAATTAAAATTGGCCATTTTCTTCTTTTACTCTTTTTCCCTTTTCTCACTAGTCCTCTATACGTGAAGAGAAGCAAAACGTGTTTCTTCATTCGCTTCCCCGAATATTACCCTCCGCTGTCAAGTTTGAGCTTCTCCTGGATGGGACTCGCATGCAGCAGCTGACCCGGCTGTGTTCACCTGGCTTTAGTAAATGTCCTTTGTTTATCAACTCGGACATATATTTGCCGGTGGGGGAGGGGTTAGGTTACCATAATAACGTTTTTTTCGATGGCGGGCCAATAGCAGTCGTCCATTCGGTCTACGTCATGCCGTACCGTTATTATTGGCTCATGCGGGTGAATATGTATCAGTGGGATCAAAACACTAGAAATATATGCATTTTCTACTGAAATGTGTTCGTTTGAAGGGCATTTCCTTCAGAATAACGTAGAAGATGTGTAAGTTAACGTCAAATGTCGTTTAAAGATTTGAGCTATTTTGGGTCTCAAGATTGAAAACTCTCAAAACATAACGGCCGTAATTACGGTACAAGTTGGTCGGTTAGTGAGGAAGACTTTTTCGTGCGCTTTTAAAATGGTTAGTACGGTAACTAGCCGCGCCTACGTTCCAGGAAGCGAGAATTTGTCAAAAAAAAATGCTCTCATGCAAGTAGCGAGCTCTTGTGTGTTTCACGAAATCGTTGTTGTAGAATAAAGTGGTGAGCCAAGAACAAGGAAGATGTTTTCTTCGCGGTGAGTTTTAAAACGCTATCTTGCGTCACCCGTTTGTGAGTCATGCTGAAGGATTCCAGACCAGCCTGGTCTCTCAATTGGACCCTCTTTAACATAGTTTCTTTTGTTAAAGGTTTAATACTTTTGACATTTTGTTATTAGCAGTTGTGTTTAATTTTTATGTTATTGTTTTCATGTCAGCTCTCTCTTTCTCCCACTTCTTTGGTTTTTGTAAAGGGTCGTGAAGTCTGCATGGTTCTTAATGAGCAGAGGGTTTTCCACGGGTCAAATGTGCCGACAAGGGAAAGCACCAGATATGGCTGGGGGTAAATATTTCATTTCAATATTGCAGAAATAATTGGGCTTGGGTTGAATCATTTATCATGTGGAATGTGTTTGTTCTTATATATTATAAAAGTGACCAATAAGTCCCATTTACCTGTATTCACTCTGCCTACATAAGCTTGTGTTGCATGTACATTTTAGTGTAATATTGTATTGTGATATATCAGTGCACCACTTGCCTAATAATTATTATATGCACACACTGTGAGCATTCTAATAATTTACCTTATTGCATCAATGTGTGTTCCTAGTCCTGACTCATTTTTATGTCCCCACAGGAAACACATTTTTACTTGTGAGCAATGGTAAAATGATAAAAACATTTATTCTCTTTGACATTCTCAGACAGTTTCTATCCGCATGTGGCTTAATAAACACTGTCCTGCTGTTATCTTGTGGTATATGTGCATCTAGTTCTTTGTACTTTGTACAACTAATGTTTTTTTTCTTCAAACACCTTCATGTTTGAGCAGCCTGTTCATGCAGACTAATCTTGGTATACCTTTCTAATGCATTGTTTCTGCTGACTAGTTTTGTCTGTGTCTCCATGCATTATTTTGGGATTATACAGATGCAGCTACGCTTTACTTTCCAGCACAGCTCTTTAATACATGCAGTATGTAATATCTCAGTGCATCTTTCAAGCTCCATTCTGTTCCTCCTTATTTTTCCAGTTCGCAACAGGCTGAGGGAGATCGTCGGAGCATCCACCAACTGGGAGTATGCTACTGTATTTACATAAATGTTTTTCTTTTAGCAAAAGGGTGGTCCTTACCTCACTACTTTTGTATAAAATGTTGTATTTTCTCCATTTTGTTGTACAGAGATCATCAACAAGCATTAGCTGAGCGTGCATCTCTAAGCCAGTATCTTGCTCAGAGTCAAGATGAACTTCCTGCAAAGACAATGAAGGACAGTGCAATTGAGGCGCATCTTCCTCTGGGTACCGAACCTGCCTTGAGAGAGAAATACCTCAACTACCACAACAGTGTCAGGTGCTAAAAGACTATCACCTCTTATTAAATTAGTGGCATTCAGATTATATCAAACTGCACATCCAGCCACTTTCTGATCTGAGAGCATTTTCCTTCGCTTAAATAGCTTGTTCTCAACAGGTTTGGAAGGATTTTGGAGGACTTGGACAGTTTAGCAGGTAATAAATATCTTATAAATATAGGTTCCAAAAGGAGATGGTAATCAATCACAGTAGTACTAGCTGATCATAACTCTCTCTTTCTTATCACATACAGTCTCATTCTTGTCTCTTTAGTGCTCATCTGTTACTCTCACACATGGAATAAGGAGCTGAAAAGATCCCCACTGTCTATTGTCACCGCCCTAGTGGACAAGATCGGTATTATTACTTTATATAGTAGACTTTTTGTTGTCGTTGTTGTTTAATTAATTAATTAAATGCAGTTTTATTGTTTCACAGACATGCGAAAGAACATCATCTACCCTGACTGTGACATCAAGTTCACCGGTCATGTGACATGGGTTGGCAAAACCTCAATAGAAGCTAAAATGCATATGTCTCAGGTACTCCTAAAGTCTGTTTATAAAAAATGCATTAAATGCTGCACACGAAAGTGGCGTTGAACTAAAACGAACCATTTTCACAGTATCATGATGGGGTGTACACTGATGTATTAGATGCCACTTTTGTAATGGTGGCTCGAGATCCTGAAAACAAAAGGTAACATTTAAACATGTTGTTACGATCAACATATTTATGATTGCTGTATTGTGTCTGTAAATTAATGCATGGGTTATGTGCTGTTTCCCCACAGGGCAGCTTTTATAAACCCACTAAAACTAGAGAGTCCAGAAGAAGAGGCAATTTTTCAACAAGGAGAGAGTGAGTAGCACTTTTAGTCTGTTTGTAGTCACAATTGCCACTTCAGTTTGAAACATTTAGAGAAAGAGTTATGCTTTTTATAATGATCAGTTAACAAGAAGAGGCGTGTGGAGCTGAGTACAGCATCTCTTCTGAAAGTGGCTCCTACAGCTGAGGAGAGGACTCTCATTCACAACCTGTTTCTTAACACTCTAGACACACGGTCAGATTTATCATCACTACAAAGTTATTTATTTATTTGCCCATTTCTTAACTTTATTTACCTTCTCCCTATAGAACAGTCAGCTTTCGGGGGCGTATTTTACCGCCCAACTCAATTTGGATGGAAGATGCCAAAATGAAAGGGCTTGAGATTTGCCATCCACAAGTAATTTTATTTATTTAATTTTTGCAATACTTAATCAATCAGTTAGTACAACTGCCTAATGTTTTTTTTTTTCTTTGCATTAGGAAAGAAATATCTTTAACCGGATATTTGGTGGTTTTTTGATGAGAAAAGCCTATGAGCTTGGTTGGGCGAATGCCTGTGCATTTGCGTAAGAGATTTCCCTTTTTATTTCTACTGAATATTTACTGTAAAGAAGTCTTTCGTTTCATGACATGGCTGTATTTGTATCTTTTAGTGGATGCAGACCAACGCTGGTGGCTGTAGATGACATAGTATTTCGGAAGCCAGTTGAAATTGGCTCTTTGCTATTGCTGTCCTCACAGGTTTCTATGTTGTTAAACATAACTTTTTTTTTTTCTTATTTTTGTCCTTCAGAGTAAGATTGTTAATAATACTGCTCTGTCAGGTTTGTTACACAGAAGGGACGCACATCCAGGTCAGGGTTCACACAGAGGTGCTTGACCCTTTGACCCAGCAACACAGCACCACAAACGTCTTCCACTTCACTTTTCGTGTCGAGAAGGACATCCCAGCTGTTGTACCACAGAGCTATGGAGGTCGGAGTACAGATTTGTACAAATACTGTTGCGTTATATTTCAATGGTATTGCCTGTAATTTAGTTTTGTTGTCATTTGCAGAGTCTATGCTTTACCTGGACGGAAAGAGGCACTTTGATGAGACAATGAGGAGCCAAGGTTGAGCATCTGGGATGTGCTGATAGGATGAGATTCCTGCCAAAGCTGGTCATGTGTATGTGTAGATTTGACTTTTAGTTTTTTAGTTCAATTCATTTTATATTTACAATATATTTTACTGTATGCTGCATTTTATATAAATATAAAATTAAATTTTTTTCTTTCACAATTTTAAACTTACAGTGGGAGAGGAGCATTTAGTCAAATGGTTTTGCTTGATTGTGGCAATACTAAACCTATTTAGTAGTGGTGGGCCGTCAGCACATTAACGCGAGACTCTTATCGCGCGATTAAAAAAAATATCGCCGTTAATCTATTCCCAAAGTTGGGTCGGAGTCTATACTACAAGCTATGGTGACTTTCACCTTTAGCACGGATGTATAGCCGAATTACACTGTAGCCTTATTCG
>JAUMHQ010000090.1:9975090-9991325 GCA_032361165.1 Enteromius paludinosus | reverse complement strand
GAAAGTGGCTCCTACAGCTGAGGAGAGGACTCTCATTCACAACCTGTTTCTTAACACTCTAGACACACGGTCAGATTGATCATCACCCAACAGTTGTAAATATACGTCTTTATTTTGTATGGGTATTAATTAAAAAATGTCTTCCTTTACTGAAGACGTGTGAGTTTTCGTGGTCGTATTCTACCGCCTCATTCAGTGTGGATGGAGGACGCCAAACTCAAAGGGCTAGAGATTTGCCATCCAGAGGTAAGGGATGTATGTATGTGGGTCAAAGATGAAAATGGGTTTAACCATAGAAGCAATAAGTGCGATACTGCTTTAAATTGTTGTTGTTGTTTCCCCCACCAAAATGTAAAAGTTTTCTGCTTACATTAATTGCAATTTTGTATATCACAAATTTTTCCTCTGTTTTACTAAATTTACCTAAAATGTCATTCAGTTTAACAGTCTTGTCAGGTAAATTTACAACAAAAATCATTATATGACAAAATTAAAAGATGGATTAATTCTACCCCAAATACTAATCAGTTGTAATACTACTTTTTTATTATTTGCCATTATTTTAGGTTTTGCCCTTTGGTCAATAAGATTTTTTTACTCATTTAAAAGACAATAAAATATAATTTGCTTCCTTATTATTTTATATAATTTAATGTGTACAAGTCAGAATAAGCATGCTGTTTGAAATATTGTTTCACTGAGTTTAACATTGTTTTAACCGAATTGTGACATTTTATACACCAAAAACGTATTTGAAACCTAAAAAGTAGACACTTTACTTGCAGTTAATGTGCTTTCTATGACATAAAATCACTTGAATGTGAAATAATTTTGATGTACTGTATATATATGTGTGTTTATGTATGCATGTATGTGTTTAAATATTGTGTTCATATGTATGAATATAATCTGGCCTTGATACAGGAAAGAAATATCTTCAACCGGATATTTGGTGGTTTTCTTATGAGAAAGGCCTATGAACTTGGTCGAGCCAATGCCTGTGCCTTTGCGTAAGGGGAAAAATAACTTATTTTCCTCACATGTTGAAAATGTTGTTCTATGTTTTCACGGCTGTGTTTGTATCTTTCAGTGGCTGCAGACCAACTGTGGTGGCAGTGGATGATATCTTATTTCGTAAGCCAGTTGAAATCGGTTCTTTACTCCTGCTGTCTTCTCAGGTCGTTAGCTTTTGCTGTTTCAGCTTATTTAAATATCATTCACACTAACAAAACTGTAATATCTTCAATAGGTTTGTTACACAGAAGGGGTGTACGTCCAGGTCCGGGTTCACACAGAGGTGCTTGATCCTTTGACCCGGGAACACAACACCACCAATGTGTTTCACTTCACTTTCCGTCTTAAAAAGGATGTTCCAGCTGTTGTCCCACAGAGCTATGGAGGTAAAAAAAAAAATATATATATATACAATTGATTTATTTCATTTTAAAATAGTATTTGTAATTAAATCATTTAATCATCTTCAGAGTCTATGCTGTACCTGGATGGAAAGAGGCACTTTGATGGGACAATGAGGAACCACTGTTGAACATTTGAGGAGGCTTCACCAACATCTATCGCTACTGTTATATGAATGTGTAGATGTAGATTTCTGTTATATACATGCATTTGATACATACATTAAATTTATAAATTTTCTGAAGCACTTTCTATGTTTAAAATTTGAGACATAAATGTTAAAAACACTCGATGTGTGACTAAAACAACAATCCACACAACTGCTCTCCCTTCATTTTCCATCCACTCATAAAAACTCTTAAGGGATGTACATTTTTATAACAACAACCATACATATTGTCATTGACTAGAACTTATTTTTGATTGGGAAATTGCTTACTCTTTTGTAGTTGCTTAAACAATTATAATATTTAAAATATTTTCGAGAAGTACAGCTTGGTGTTTTGCAACGTTGATGCAAAATAAATAAAAAGAAGGGAAGGGGGATTTGCATATATTTGGCAACACCGCAAAGTCGCGGTTTGCGCCATAACATGGCAACCCGTGTACTCTCGCGTTATTTCAGCGTAGAGTGGTGAGACAGCATGGCAGCGGTGGTGTTGAGGCGTTGTTGGAGAGGACTTTTACAAAACTCGGGCAATGGAGCTGTCAGCACTGTCAGGTCGAAGATCCTCGAGGGTCAGTATAACTAAACTTATCATGGGTTGCGTTAAGATGACAAACAAGGAAGCTCAGTTTGTTAAAAACTAGGCAAATGAAGGGGGTGTGGCATGAAGACGCCTTAGGGGAGTGGGATTCACTACATATAATCCATAATAACTGGAAAGAGTAATAGAAGTGCTCTTTAAAACCGTAAAGGTATGCCCCTTTAACTTATGCTTATGTCATCGCGAGTTGATGTTAGGAGCTTAACGTAAATGTCAACGTTGAGCCATAAACCCCTATCAACCAAAAGGGCAGTAAATAAAAAGCAAATCCCCATATTTATAATTTTTTTAAGGATCCTTTGACACTGAAACCTGGAGTAATGATGCTGAAAATTAAGCTTTGTGTCACGGAATACACTTTAAAATATTTGTTTCTTTTAAAAACAAAGAACAATGAACTCTGAAGCCTTGTTGTTGACACACTGTTATGTTTGCAGGAGTTAGACAGAAAACCACAGTACAGTATATATCACGTCCTGATCATCCGAAGCTGGCCTATCGGAGAGTGAAGGGAAAGAGTCCTGGTGTCGTGTTCCTGCCTGGATATGGATCTAACATGAGCGGACAGAAGGCAGAGGCCCTGGAGGAGTTCTGCAGGTCATTAGGTCATGCCTACCTGAGGTTTGTGTCTGTTATTCATTCACCAACACGTGCAGAGGAAGTCCATATTTCTTTTAGAAATGTTATGATGTCAAAATGGTTGAAGATTCTGTATTATCTGTATTATTTCTAGGCTACTAATCAATTCTGCCATTTTTTGACACTGATAATATGACCTTTTGTACAGATGAAGCTCAATAGTGTCCTTGGGTCAGGAGTTTAACTGGGGGGAAAGTTAAATAAAAGCATTTGCCTTGTTCAGATTTTTGGAATCACTTTCTATGCTGATGACAATAATTTGAACCATGCATAGTTTAATTAATATATATATAGTGCAGAGAGAGGTGTGTGCGCACACTGCGAAAACGAGTTTGAGCTCGCGCGGCAGTACTGGAGACTCGCAGAGGTTTGTCCAAGAAGTCTCTAGATTTGTCGCTAGTCACTTTTAGGGAAAAATGTCGCCAAGGGGGTCTGAATGGTCACTAAATATAGAGACAAAGTCGCTAAGTTGGCAACACACTGATCTGTATTGACAACAAACCGCAAAGAATGATGGGCACGCTTGGGCTGATGGGAATTGTAGTTCCCGCTACCTCCCGTTCGCTCCATTCGCCTGAGCAAACTTTTCTCAGAAGACTTATCATTTTATCGAGTCACGCTACTGGGGGAAGTTTAAGCTCTCAATTTTTTTCCAGCAGTCAAATAATGTCCCACCACTGTGTGTTGAAATCCTATAGGTGAAAGTTCATACCAAACTCCTATCTATTTTTGTGGATTTACAGGTTTGATTACTCTGGTCATGGAGCTTCAGAGGGTGTATTTTCAGAAGGCACCATTGGAACATGGAAAAAAGATGTCCTGTTTATGTTAGATGAACTTGCTGAAGGTCCCCAGGTAAGACTGAAGAGACTTGACAAGGTTTAGTAAATCTAGACAGCACAGACTCTGATAGAGTCAATATTAGGACCAGCTGGTGAAATGTTAACATTTGTGTTTTTAGAAGACGTTTTTCTTTTTAAAATAAAATATCATTTTTGAACGCTCATGTTCAGTGGCTTCCCTTAAAGGTATAGTTCACCCAGAAATCTTATTTCTTTTATTATTTAGTCACTCTTATGTCAGTCCAAACCTATACTGATTACTTTTTTCTGCTAGCATAACAGATATGGTGAAAAAGAGGATAACAATGCAGTAGCTGGTCCCCATTGACTTGTCCTTGTAAGTCAGTGAGGACCAGAAACTGTTGGTTTCCCACATTCTTCAGAATATCTTTTCAGTTTCAGCAAAAGAAAGAAATTCAGGTTTGCAACAACCTGAGTAAATGAATGAAAGCTCATTTCTGGGTGAACTACACTTTTAATTCTTAATTAATTTTAAAGAGTGACCACTAGAGGTCACTAATACTTTTAAATAAAGCATGGAGCACTGGCTTTGACTGTAGTACACTGTCTCCTAGATTCTCGTGGGCTCCAGTATGGGCGGCTGGCTGATGCTTTTGGTTGCTATCGCTCGCCCAGAGAAGACAAAAGCATTGGTGGGCATTTCTACAGCAGCAGATCATTTTGTTACAGGCTTTAAGACACTTCCTATAGAGGTGAGATGCTACTTAAGTAATGTGATATCTTACAGTTTTTTGCTCATCTTGCTGATTAATGTCTCTCACATGTTTGGGAATTAATATTTAAAAATCAGTCACATTTGTTATTCAGGTGAGAAAAGAATGTGAGGACAAGGGTGTTTGGACAATCCCCACGAAAAGTAACGAGGAAGGCATGTACACAGTCAGTATGGACTTCCTGCGTGAGGCTGAGAACCACTGCATCCTACAGAGCCCCATCCCTATCACCTGCCCAGTACGTCTCATTCACGGCCTGAAAGACGAGGACGTGCCTTGGCACATCTCCATGCAGGTGGCAGAGCGGGTGCTGAGCCCCGACGTAGACATCATTCTGCGGCGCCACGGCCAGCACCGCATGGCTGAAAAAGAGGACATCAAGCTTATTGTCTACACCATCGATGACCTCATAGACAAGCTTACCACCATGGTGTGAAGCACCGTTTGGGATGGGGTTACCGAGCTACCTGCCTTAAGAGCCTCTCCCAGTTTCTTTGCTTCCTGTTTTGTTGTGCAATACAAGAATGATGGAAAAGGCAAACTGTGGGAGGACAAAATAGTTTATTTACACATTTACCACAATACTGTGCCATTAAACCTTTTAGGTAAAGCTGCTGTTTGTCTAACATAGGATTTGTTTAGATCTTCTGTGCCTTTTTTACTGTATTTCACTCTGTTTTATGGAAATAAATCCTCTGTATACCAATATACAGTGTTTTGGATTAGTTAAACACTGTTTCTTAAATTCCTCAAATCAATAGTCCAGGGGCCTGTTCCATAAAACAAGTTTGCCAAATAAGCCAGGCTTGTTTTAATTGGTCTGACTTCTTTTAAACCAAAGAAAATGACAGTAAGTCAGACTGACTGAAATAAACTTGGCTTATTTGGTAAACTTGTTTTATGGAACAGGCCCCAGGTTTATTGTTATCGCAGCTTACAAAAATAATTAAAATTCATCAGTCCTTTTATATTTTCATAATTTTATATATTTTAATCCATCATTAATATACATGATTACTATTATTATTGTTGTTGTTGTTGTTTTATTATTTATGGAAATAGTATATGCAACAAGTGGTAATTCAGAAAGTTCTTTTTAGGCCAGTATCTTTTGTGTGTTTTACTGCTTTAGCCCCCCATGAACATCCCACTAAGAAATAAGCATGCTATATTAAAGCTGACCTTTCAGTTCTCTTCTGCCCTTTGCATTCTCTGTTTGTTTGGAGGACGTATTGGGCCACTGCTCCAGAAACAGCTTGGTTGTTTATTAACGTGCATGATTAGTGTTGGACTGGATTCAAAGGGCCAGGTCCTTTTTTTTTTTTACCCCATTCCAAACCAATGAGCTTTAACAACCAGACTGACCTTTCTATATCAGTTGATTATCGAAGGCCTCTAAATTGAAATGGCACCAAACTGTTTATGCAAAATAAAACATGAATACTTCATTCCGGTAGTAATTGCTCAATAGAATTGCTTGCTAGTATTATATAAGCTGCCTTATATTTCGATGTTGTTTAGCTAATATTAAACTATTATAAAACACTAGTTTATTTTAGAGGCATGTTGATTATTACGTAAGATTTACTCACTTCGGTGAAAAAACGTTTATTTAGTATTAGCTTATTAGCTATTTAAGCCATGCTTAATGATTTCAGTAATTATTTTAGAAATAGATGACTCGTTTTTCCTGTTTATCACGTGCTACTCATTTTTTACTCGCAGAATTTGCATGCATTAGTGATGTATCTTAATCTAATTAGAAATGGGCTTGGATATTTATTACTGAGAGGACAAGAGCAAAAGGAAGTCTTTTTTCCTGTCAGTTTTTAAACCGTTTTACATTTTTCTTCTTTAATCCGGCATTACGAAAACAGATTTAACGCTATATAGGGAGGTGTAAATATAAATTTTAACTCTTTTTAAAACAAAGATTTTATTATAATGTATATTTATTTAAATGGACCAAAATTCTGATTAATTCTTTTACGAATTACACATCAGCTCATGGATGTTAATTAAGTCACGCCGACTCTACTTGGTAACTTTCCACCGGCGTCCACGGACGTAAGCTAATTAATATTCATAAGCCAAGCCTCGCCATAGTCTGATTCCGCGCACCGGACAGTGCGTTGGAGCCACGCCCCGTCCCCCGCCGCATGGATGTTTGAGTCCAGCATCTCTCAGCTCTGACCACAGGAAGGATTTGACCTCGCTGCACAGGAGGACGACACGCGCATCTGCTTGCAGTAAGTAAAGCTTTATTCTTGACAAAATAATTTGTATAATTATAACGCAAGCAGAATTAAATAATTATCAGTAACTGTTTGAATGTAGCAGTTTATAATTAATTTGAGTCAAATATGCACGTGCTGCTTCTTTTTTTTGCGTCTGCACGCTCTACTTGATTATAAAGAATCGTTAAATGATCTTATGGATTATTATTATACGAAATAGCTTTAGATTTTTAGATATTTATATTTCTTTAAAGTCAGGCATGGGAACAGAGGCATGGACCACACCCCGGTCAATACTACCCCTAATCAGACCATGTGTTGTATAAAGATTAGCTAGTCTGTATCATAATACATTAAAATCATAACTTATTATGTTTTAATTAATATTCAAAAAATGTTACACAGTAACCCAAAAAAAGGGAGTTATAAAGCCTTATGTTCCCTTTGTAGTACAGATTCGGCTAGTGTGTAAATCTTTGGTTGTTGTTGTTGTTTTTAGATATACCGGGTAAAGACCTCGACTTATTAAACTTGACCATGGCAAACCGAGGACCCAGTTATGGACTGAGCCGCGAGGTGCAGGAGAAGATCGAGCAGAAGTATGACCCAGAGCTGGAGTCTCGACTGGTGGACTGGATTGTCGCTCAGTGTGGAGGAAATATAGAGAAACCACAGCCGGGGAAGCAAGACTTTCAAAACTGGCTAATGGATGGCACTGTGAGTAGATACCAGTTTGACAATATCACACCAACATGATTCCGTTCGTCTTTCATCTATCATCATCTCCTCATTCGTCCACGTCTGCAGATCCTCTGTAGACTCATTAACAGTTTGCATCCGCGTGGTAAGGAGCCTATTAAGAAGATCCCAGAGACTCAGATGGCCTTTAAGCAGATGGAAAAGATCTCCCAGTTCCTGCAGGCAGCTGAAGCTTACGGAGTAATAACCACAGACATTTTTCAGACAGTGGACTTGTGGGAAGGTACAGTAAAATTTGCTTTTATAAGTCCACTATGTGGACTTTCGGAATTAGCTTGGTGCTTGTAAAAGCAAACCGCTGTAGAAAATGAATATATAGGAGTTTGAATTATTTTGAAAGGTTGCTTTTAATCAGTCAGGCCTTGCATACTACAGTACATCATCTTAGAAAGCATTGTGAGTTGCGTTCTTGGTGTGTAGCCAAAGTCACTTCAATGCTTGTCGGTTCCCTTGGTTAAAGGAAAAGACATGGCAGCCGTCCAGAGAACACTAATGGCCCTGGGTAGCGTCGCTCTCACAAAAGACGATGGACTTTACCGAGGTAACCGGGACTGGTTTCACAGGTGAGCAAGACAATTCCTGTGAAGATTACCGCTAGACTAATTCATAGCGGGGCGTTAGGTCCTGTCTGGTTGGACTGAATAGACTTTGTTGTGTCTCAGTGCCATGTGAACTCTTTTTGGTCTCGTGTGACAGGAAATCTCAAGGCAACCGGCGAGAGTTTTCTGAGGAGCAGTTGCGGCATGGTCAGAATCTGATTGGCTTACAGATGGGCAGTAACCGTGGGGCATCTCAGGCTGGCATGACTGGTTACGGCATGCATCGGCAGATTATGTAAAACTATACTAGTGCCCAGCAACACCCAGAAGACCTTAAACCCTCTCACCCCCAGCCTTCACCAAGCAGTGTTCTTTGATGGTGCATCTATTTGATGAAGAGGAGAAGTCTTAGTAACGACAAAGCGTAGAAGTTTTAAGATATTAGAGCATGCTAGGCATATCTATTTTAAATTTGGTTGGCACAGCTTGTGATAAAAAATCTATTTATTTATTTCTGAATGTATGCAAAGTGATAGTTTTACCGAGGCAAGTCAAACCTGCTTTATTCTCTATGAGCAGACAGTGTGGTGATATACCAAATAACAGACAGCAACAGTATACTTGTTTACACAGTGTTTGAATGTACATTAAAGGACAAACGTTTGCCCTTGCAAATACTGTATTGCACCTGTTATTGTGATCGGTTCTTTTGCTGTTTTAATAGTAAAAGACGTCAATGCACATACTAACCGGAAGAACTGTATGCAGATTAATGATAGTCATATATGTAGACATATATTAATTTATGTTGTCCATTGTTGTGTGTAAACATTCCATGTCAGTTTCATAAGCTTGGTTTCGGTGACCATATTCTATGTAAATGTTTAATAAATTGGTAACTTAACATGACTGGTTAATGTGTAATGTGTTTCTAACATGAAGTTAAGCCTAAAGAATACTGTATAATATTTAAGTATGCTTCTCTTATACTTGAGGTTTTGAATTGCTTATATAGTCCTTTACAGATTTCTTCTTGAAGTAAGATATGGAATCAAGTTAAGATATAATGACCTTTGTGCTTAAAATGTCCTTAAAGTGTTTTTATAGATTTAGTTTAGCAATGTAAAAATCACAATATTTTAATGTACAATTTCATATGTCTGTCATATGCGTTTCTCTTAGTGTACATTGAAGGTTTTAGTTTCTCCTAAATGGCCGTAGAAACCTTTTAGCTCTAATTGAAACCTTTATTGTTTAAGGAGGGGGGCAGACATGACATATTTCAAAAGCATGGTTGGCCAAGTGGATTCGTAAGGTCAAGCTTTGGGATGTGCCGGATTGCATTTGCAGTGTCACTGAAGTGGAAATTTAATCAAGATGGAGTAACTCCCATAAGGAGCTACATGGGGCCATATGCATTAAGCACTAAATTGCATGATGCTCTTTAGACTTTATGACTGTTCAGAAACATTTCTAAAGCAACCAAATCAATAACTGCAAATTGCTCTTCACATTAAATCCCTTAAAGAAGTGACAGGCTGACTTTCACTAGGGTTTGTTCGGTTTAATATTAGTTTTACTCCACAACGGACTGAATATAAATGGTTTTGTTAGCCAAACTCTATGCTAATATGGAATGGGCAATAGCATGCTTCAGATTGATTATTATCTAAGCAAAAAGGAATTACAATAGAGGGCACAGGTGATGCGTAACGTATTTGGGTAAAATAAGTAATCTAAACAATGACTTTCTGACCAATGAAATAGCAGGTTTGCAGTAAATCAAGTCTGAAAAACTCTTCAAATGTTTGTGCACATTACTTTTCTTCAAACACAGAGAGTTCTTGGACTCCAGCTGCTGAAGTGCATGAGAGGACCATGCTTTTTCCCACACAGATTTGTATGCTTTTTCTAGTTGTATTGGTCAATGCCGCAGAGCAAAGTGCTTCTGACAAAAACAGTGGCTGTGTGTACGGTCACCCCGGGATCCCTGGAGACCCGGGACACAATGGAATGCCAGGACGAGATGGCAGAGATGGGGCCAAAGGTGATAAAGGAGACAGAGGTAAGAATGAAAGAAAACATTTGACTCCAGTTAATTAATCACATTTGATCTAAGTTATGAGGTCAGATAGGTACACAAATGAAACCAAAAAAAAAGTTATTTGGAAAGATGTTTGCAGTACTATTTAACATTGAGATGTTAAAGTTCAAGCTTGGTTTGAAAGATTAAAAGGATTCGGACCTTCCTGAATGCAGTAGAATTGTTTCATATGATACATACAAAAACACTTTTTATGTGATCTAAAGGTGATACAGGATCGTGCAGCACATCTGGTAAAGATGGACCAAAAGGAGATAAAGGAGAGCCTGGTAAATATTAACAATGTCTTTGTGTTTTTTTTCCAAATCTTCCCATAATAGGATTTATTTTAAAATTATTATTTGCGATTAATCATGTCCAAAATTGTGAGTTTTTGTTTACATAATACATGAGTGTGTAATATTTACACACATAATAAATATATTTATTATGTATATATGAATACACACACATATATTTTAAAAACAGTTACATGTATCTACTTATGTATATGCATACTGATATTATATATATATTTAAATGTATAAACATTACATATTTCTTAAATATATGCACAAAAGCTTGCATTTATATATACATAATACATGTAAACAAAAACATTTAATTTGGATGCAATTAATTATGATTAATCGCTTTACAGCACTAATTAATTTATTCAAAATTTTAAACTATGCCTAAAATGGACAAAACATATTTTTTTAATGTAAGGTTTATTTACATTAATATATATATTTTCATAAGTTTTAGTTCCACACATATTTACCTACTATTTATTACATATTTTCAATGTAATATGTATTTGTATTATACAAAATATATTTAATAAACTACTTGGTATATATATATATATATATATATATTTATTTATATTGGTAAATGTGTGTGTGTGTGTGTGTGTGTGTGTGTGTGTGTGTTTCTTAATACATGGATGCTATAGAAAACGTTTTAATTTCATTTTGGTTTTCAATTGGTTGGTTCTTTTTTAGGTGTTCTTGGCATACCTGGTGCAAAGGGGAAGCATGGAGACAATGGAGAAAGGGGTCCACCTGGCAAAATGGGGCCTCAAGGCTTCTCAGGGCCACTGGGTTTAAAAGGTCAGAAGGGAGAACTTGGTTTCCCAGGACGACAGGGCATCAAAGGGGACCTTGGTCCTATAGGCCCTGTAGGACCACAAGGAGACATTGGTTATAAGGGAGACAAAGGCATACTGGGTCCTTTGGGGCCCCCAGGGCGACCAGGCCCAAAGGGTGAAGTCGGCCATCCAGGTGTCAAAGGCAGCATTGGTGTTCGTGGTGAGAAAGGCTCAAAAGGAGACATAGGGGAGCAAGGCCCAAAGGGGGACATGCCAGAGATACCAAAAAGTGCCTTCTCAGCCAGAATGAGCGAAAGCTCCAAATTACCTGCAGCTAACGCTCCAATTATCTTTGATATAATCCTCTATAACCATCAGGGACACTACGATATTCAGACCGGCCGCTTCACTTGTGCCATCAGAGGAGTGTATTATTTCACCTACCATATCACTGTGTTCTCTCGCAATGTAAAAGTGGTCCTGATGAAGAACGGCCAGCGAGTGATCTACACGATGGACAGCTATCAAGGTGGTGAGGACCAGGCTTCAGGAGGAGCAGTCATAGAACTACAAGCCGGAGACAAAGTGTGGTTGCAAGTGGCTGATAAATTGCTATTTAATGGGTTATACGCAGATGAAGACGACGACACTGTCTTTTCTGGATTTCTTCTCTTTGCAATCTAAAGATGCTGCTATGAAAGGAAATTTAGCGCAAAACCATGCTTTGAAAGAGATTTTAAATTCACTAAATGATTTCATTATCATAGTGTTCTGTTATAAATCATTGTTTTTGTTTCTTATATTAATTTTGCGACAAAAATGATGCGCCTCTGTGTATTTTTGCTAAAGCAAACATTACAACATTCCTGTAGCTTAAAGCAGGCGTGAAATAGAAGCTGAGATTGTTTCTTCCCAAATGAGTGCTGCAGGCATAATGCATTTTTTGTTGTAAGCCAAAACCCAAAAACAAGTTTGCATTTTAGCTCTTATGGTTCAATCATCCTGAATGGGTTTTTAGTTAAATGCTTAAAATAAGGTATGTACATACGCAAGCTCAAGATATTGTCACATTTTATTCTACAACATGGAATGATGTAATACCCCTTGTGATTTTTTTAATAAAGCGTTTCCTTGTCTAGAAAAAGGCGTTGCTAACAAGTGGCTAAATGTGACTACAAAAAATATTAAATGTCCTCAACAGGTAAATTCGTTTACGTCTCTGCTTTCACTCTTCATTGTTTATAATCATGCTCTCATGAAATGTTCAAACATTCAGACTGAAAGAGTAGTCAGAAGCTTAATGGTGGTGACAGTAAAGTCACGAGTCTGTGATGTGGTTCATTTATAGCCTGTTCCTAGCTTTTTACTTCTGGTGATAGTATTTAGACTTAAGGAATCGTGTTATTTTGTGATAAGTATCAAAAATGAACAATAAATTTGAGAATGATCATTTCATAAACCTTTGTTGCACAGAGCTTATTTTCTGCATTAATACAAAAGACAATGGAAAAAATACTATTTGGTTTTTGTTTGAGGGAACCAGAGTGATGCTAACAGTGAAACAAAAGAGAGAGGTTACGATTACCATGAAAAAAATAGCAAAAATCAGTCTAAGCTAGTTGGCTGGCCTTAGCGGTTTAAGCTGAAAGTAGCTGGTTTTAGCTGGTCTCCTAGCCTAGCCATGTTGGTTTTAGCTGTGCGTTTCTCAGCATGGAGGTAATTTACAGCCTAATAAACACTGTGACGTTCTATTAAAAGATAAGATCGTCTATTTTGATTGCATTGGCCTAAGGTCTGATTTCCTAAGTGATCCATTTGGATACACATCTTCCAAATCATATAATTTACAGGCATGTGGCCTACTTGGAGAATCTGAATGCACTCTTTGGGGGAAAAAAAAAATTGTTCTCATCCCACACTGTGTTAAAGAAATTAAGCGTACCTAAAATAATGTACAATAGAGGCCACAAATGAATGGTGCCAAGCAAGAACTAGCAAACACCTCGCACTAAGCTAAAAACAGTAGTAACCGCAAAGCAGCCCTCTCGTATCCACCCTTGCGAGTTCTGCACAGACAAGTAGCACTAACATTTGCTTTGGTATTTATTCTTATTTATTGGACGGAGCAGAACAGAAAAGCATAGTATAGTCGTTTTGAGTGCTGAAACGTGTCAAAGCATATCTTCAGAAGAATGTTTTCTGAAAGCTGGAATACTGCGATATCACCATATTTTTATAGCAGTCATAGGGTTTGATTTTGGCTGGCGTCCCGCGGGCAGACTGTAAACCGCGTATCACAGTCGACTTGTTTCTCCGCCCCGAAGCAATCAGCGCAACAAGTGCACTCACTGATGCTGTCCAATACCGTCGCGACGCCGCCTGGAGTCATGGCTCTCTGGCTGAGCATTTCCAACGCACGCAACCAACTTTAAACTTTTACCCGAAGCCGTCCTGACTCGCAAATCTGCTTCGTGTCCGGTAAAATTCGGTCATGTGCCGTTAAATCGCCCGAGGGAGTGCTTGAGCCACACATTACATGGAAAGTTTTCCGTCTTGATAACGTTAGATCTGTGACTGCGGGGTGGTTGTTCTTGTGAATACGCGCACCGGACGAAATATTGCCTGGCTGTTCACTGTGTGCTTTCACATTCACCATTAGGCAGTTTAACGATTTCCGCGAAGTTGATATGCGTAATTCGTCGGACGTTGGACCGTCGGAGGAGTTAGCCGCGGCTGCCGCACAAGTGTTGTGACACCGGGCCAAGACACCACTCAAGAAGTATGATAAAGGTAAGACTCGGCGTGTAAGCAACAAATCATTGTCGTGTTTATTTATAGAGGCCGTGCTGATTATGAAATTGAGAATACGTGTGTCAAACGAATTAAAAATGTGCGTTCAAAAGTTTGGCAGCTCTTTATCATCTTGCCAGTTCCGTTGGGTTCAAAAGAAGCTGAAGGGAGGAGGAGGAGGGGTATTGTGTGTATGCGTTACTAGCCCACTGGTTGCCATAGTGATGTGGGGGGGTGTAGGAGCGCGCAAAGCTTGTAGGGAGATCCGAGAAGACGAGGAGGGGGTTGGTTGGCTGTTTGGGGTGGCGAGGTGCGTCTAAAGAGCTTTATGGAGAGACTGAGTTAATTAAACTCACAAATAAACTACGGCTTTTTTTTTCCTTCCGTGGAAAAAAACCCAACTCCGTAATCTCCTTCATTAATACCCGCAGCTCGCTTTTAAAGCTGAAATATTTGTCTTGATCTGTCCCGCTTGAAAGGTTTTCTTTGTGGTGGAACCAAAGGGGATTTTTCAGCTATGTTAAAAAACAAACATTTCACTCAGTGTTTTATAAATGTCTGCTTCTCAACAAGGGGGCCCACTAGGGGGCCAAAAATAAAACCCCAGCTTAAACCAGGCTACAGTGGTTTGCTGTTCTGAACTGGTTTAGCTGGTCTCAAGTTTTGGCCAAGCTGATGGGTCACCTGCTTAAAACCTCTCTAAAACCAGCTTGACCGTCCAGCACACTCGTATTCAATTCAAGTTTATTTGTTTAGAGCTTTTCACGAAACAAATCATTGCAAAGAAGCTTCTATGTTATATTTATTTAGTAGTTTATCAGTAGTGGCTGTCAAGCTGATGTCCATTTGGCAGAAATTTAGTTCATATTGATTTTAAACTTAATATTTTGCTAGCAAAAACCACAGAGTGTGCTGTAAGGTAACTTTCTTTTAATTATAAACATTTTTATGTACCATCGAAACTGAGATAACATTAAGGTATCTTAAAAAAATCTTATTTTTAATATTTATTCATGATTTTAAGGCCTACAGATTTTTCTAGGTATTTATCGCTCCAAAATATTCTATGAAATTAAAACTTAAAGGGATAGTTCACCCAAAAATGAAAATTTGATGTTTATTTGCTTACCCCCAGGGCATCCAAGATGTAGGTGACTTTTAACTTTAACCGTGACAGTCTGGTAGTCATTTAATGGAAGTGGATGGGCACCAGCTCATATAGGTCGTAAATAAGGTACTTGCACAAACAATCTATAGGGTTGTTTTTTGTTGGAGGACAGTCTCTATTATTTATGATACTGATTTCTTCCCTTGGAACTATTTTTCCTTTTTATTCATAAGGAATCTTTTTAATTCTTCTAAAGCACTGACCAAACTAAGCGCGCTGAGGTGAATCATATCATTAGAAACTTTAGTTAAAAGAAATAGTACTTATACTTAGCAACTTGGTCTTGCATGGCAAAAAAAGTTGCTCAAAGGCATTGCCAACGGCTGCTGCTGTGATGCCAAGAACAACAGTACAACAGGAGGAAACGTGGATCAGGATGTTTTCTTAAACAAAACAGGCAACTTAGTGAATGAGACCTGGAGAGCAGAAAACACACCTCTAATCTTTTGGCTGTGCGTGTTTTGGGTTTTATATGGGAAATGATTATATCTATTATTAGTCAGGGTAGATGGCAAGTAGTAGTTTTTGACACACACTGTGTGTAAAGCCCTAAATGTATTTTCCATGCAGCCAACTCACAAATTTTTTTTTTAATTTTTGAATGCATTTATAGTTAATAACTGATAAAGGGCCGTTGGATTATTAGAAAATAAAAACAATAACCAAGGTGGTTTTGGAGCCATACAAAGTACTGAAGATCTTAGATCTATATATATACATATTTATATATACACACACACATACAAACACTAAGTATTGGGTCACCCCCTTCAGATGAACAGATCTGACTACTTTAGTCAATTCCATGAGTGCAAACATTAATATTTATGCATATAATGGAATTTAAATTTTATAGTAACAGTTTGGACAGGGCCCTTTTCTATTAAAACATGACGGCAAGGTTTAATGGTTTTTATTGGCCCAGGTCTGTATTTAAAGTCACACCAGAGGTATCCAGCTGGCATTATGACTTTGCTCTCTGCGACCAGTCAAGTTCTTCCACACTGACTGCATCAATCATTTCTTTTCAAGCCTTCCCTTATACACAGAGGCATTGTACAGGTCCTTCTCACCTTCTCAAAAAATTAGCTTATTGTGATAAAGTTCATTATTTTCTGTAATGTACTGATTAACATTAGACTTTCATATATTTTAGATTCATTACACA
>JAUMHQ010000090.1:9955071-9965237 GCA_032361165.1 Enteromius paludinosus | reverse complement strand
TGGCAGATCTCAAATGAGCCATTTTAATCTAGATTAATCTAGATTAAAAAAATTAATCTATGCCCACCCCTAATATATACTGTATAATATTGTATTTATTTATTATTTTTTTCTGAAACCAGATGCCTTGATATGATGTTTATCTGAAATGTTAATCATTTAAATTGTAAAATTAAATTGTATTTTATTTAATTATTATTCATCACTAATAGTGAACTATAATCACTCTAGGATGTACTGGGTTTGACCACATTAATTTCAATGGAAGAATATTTAAAATATGTTTTATTTCATTTATTTGCTTGCATCATAAACTAACTGATGACGTTTGACTTCTGACTCTGCCTTAGGCTTCATCAGATATCACAAAAGCGTTTCTCAAAAGTGATGAGATCTCATCCACTGCTGCATCACCTGTCACAAACACCTATTCCTCAGAGTCTCCCCTGGTAACTCCAACAACACCAATCTCTCCACCCTTCGCCAGTGACTCTCCTGCTTCAGTAGTGCCCAGGAAAAGGTCAGGTCACTCCAGACCCCGGCCCGTGTCTGACTATGGCCAGCTGGCCAGCTCAAAGTACTGCATCCCAGAGGAGGACAGGGAGTCCGAGACTATGGATTACACTTCCCAAAAGGACTATGATAGCAATGGCAGCTACACAGAGAGCCATAGACCAGAGAATGGTCATTTGTTCACTCAAATAGAGAGCCGAAAGAGACGTCCCATCTCTGTTATTGGAGGAGTGGATCTGTATTCTTCCCCAGCTGCTGAGCAGAAGGACGACACTGAAAGCTTGCCTTCTGTAAGGCCATTTCCTTCTTCTAAACTTGATTTTGTTGGTAAATTTCTGCACCATTTGCAAGAGCGAGGCTGGCATTTGTGATTAGCTAAAGAGCTGGGACAGTAACTATGAAGTAGTTGGGACATTTCATGTGTGGTGTTCACTAATCGTTAAATCGGTAATGAATTGTCCGTGATACAGGCCTGATTTTGTTCAAGCATTTGTTCTGCCCACTGTTCTGATAGGCCTTATGAAGTTTCAAATAATTTGCACGCCTACTGTAGAAGTGTCCTAGAAGCTCAATCCTTAAGTACATACAGATGTTTGGTGATCTAAACACTAGCATGGTACCATTAGGTCTCTCCCTTGGGGTGTAGAATCTTGGGTTTATAATGTCATAGTTCAGTTGACTTCAAAGAACTTTTTAAACCATAAATGTCAATACTTTTCCTAAACATCTATGTGATGCGTGTGTTATTTAGAAGAAATGCTGCTTCAAGTAATTTCTTTGATGCCTAATTTCACCGAAATGCAGGATGGTGAATCTAACGAAATGTAAAAAAAATGCAAATGAGAAAATTAAGTCTGTTTTTAGGATTTTTTTTTTTTTTAATCATTTTTTTTTTACTAATGTAATAAAGTGGTCTTCAACAGGGGGTCCACAGCAGGGCAGCAGGAGTTAAATTGTTTGATCATTTTTTCAGTAAAATATTTTTATTGTCCCTTCCACATTACTTTCCTTAAAACATTTCGGTGTGTGATTATATGAACGTGTACTAAACATTAATTTATTGGAGCTGCAATGTTTAAATTGTAAGTATATATACATCTTATTATGGTAGTATTTAGGCTTTTGGTGATGTGTCCAAATATAATCTACACATTTCTTTGTGAGATTCAGCAAGAAATCCTATGTTATGGTTGTACTGTTATGTACTTGGCCGAGCGGATGAGCTGAAATTGCTGTGTTAACCAATCATAGGTCATTGTCCTGCTCTGTACAGTCATTGAACTCTGAACATAAGGCCTGCTGAAAAGTGGGCTCCTTTTTAGTCTAATCTAATTTAAAGTCTAATCTGTCATGCTTTGTTTCAGCCGGTATCCCGTCCTCCAGTGCCCTCTCATAGAGTGCCTCCATACCGGGCCGTATCTGCCCGTCTGAGACCTTGCGTCTTCTCCCAAAGCACACCTATCGGTCTGGATAGGATGGGGCGACGCAAAGGACGCAGAGTGCTCAGCGGTGAGTCTGTTTTTATTAGTATACTTGAGTGTATGCACTTGACCTACAAACATGAGAGCCTCAATGGAGAGTTTTTGATGGAGAAGGAATATTGTTTCTTTATGGCATAATTTCTTTATTCAATGTAAATCATGGCATAAACTTAATTCAATGTTATCATATTATAGATGGCAGCTCTGATCCAATGCTTGATGACAGTGTAAGTGAAGAGGATGGCAGCTTTGAAGAACTGACTGAAGGAACACCGTATCTACAACCAGAAGTTGATCTTTTCACACTCAATCAGGTACATTTAAAAAATTTTTTTTAAATATTATATTATTAATTAATTAATAAATATTAATTAAATAATGAAAATAAATTACAATACAATTAATAAAGTAGTTTATAAATACAATTTATGATTTTTAATTAGATTGCATTGTAGACTGGCTGTTTTTATATTTTATTCTATTGCACTAAAATTGAATGTGAACATTAATGCTAACATTTAAGAAATATACTATTAATTTTCTCATATTTTATAGTAGGAGTAAAATTCTTTGTGCACTTAAATGTTATATAAAATCTACTTTTATTACATAATTTTTTTTTATTGTTTGCACTTATGGGCTGTGCTTTACAGTACAGGTCATATTTCACTGTTTATCTTATCTGTTCAATCATGTGTTTATTTGGAGTCGTTCAAATGTTCGCATATGTACTTGTGTGGGATCGTCACACTTCGTGTGCATGTTGTCATTCCGTACTCTTCTTATCATGTCTGATCTGTAGCCTCTATGTGTTTGGCCTGACTCTAATCGCTCTCTTTCTCCAGTACATACAGTCAGGACATGCTGTGTATGCAGAGGCTCTGTGGGACCATGTCACCATGGAAGAGCAGGAGCTGGCCTTCAAAGCCGGGGATGTGATCCGTGTTCTGGATGTTCGGGAGCAGGACTGGTGGTGGGGGGCGGTGGGCGACCGCGAGGCCTGGTTTCCCTCCAGCTTTGTGCGAGTGAGTTGCACTATGACCCTCTCAGAGCAATGAATGTGAAACAAAAGCCACATAGCTTGAAAGTAACACTTGAACATAGAAAGACATTCTGTGCGGGTTGCATCGGGTGACCCAATAGGAAATGCTAGATGTGTCATCACGGTAGCATGTGTTGATTGACCGGTTTGGAAGAAATGCGGGTGTACGGAATGATGCTTTTTATTGTTTTGAGCTGTACTTTAATGCATCCCATTGTCAATCTATGGCTCCCAACAAGATGAGTCAATCAGACACAAAAGAGGCTTTAGGTGATTTCATCAAGACTTCCTGTAGAAGTGGATCATCCAGTCTCAATCACAAATGAATGTTGTCTTAAAATTGTGCCTAACCACGGTTCCCTTCAGGTTTATCCTCTGGAATTAATATAATGATGTGTTGTTGTCAAGGTGCGGGTGAATCAGGAAGATTCAAGCGGTGATAGTGTGGAAATCACACAGGATGCAGAGGAATCCGTCCCAACAGATGCCCACAAACAAAACTCAGAGCACAGACAGCAGATGAGAACCAATGTGGTCAAAGAGATCATGGACACAGAGCGCGTTTACATCAAACATCTCAAAGACATCTGTGAGGTGAGCCTCCATCCTAGTCCATTCACAGTTGTTTTAGTTGAATATGTTTGTTTTGTTCTGTGTACGTTCTCTTTAATTATTCTTCAGCCTACATGGTAATAAATCTCCTATGCCCAGCATTTTAAATAAGAGATCAAGATTGAAACACATTTGCCTTCTTTCAAGATAGCATTATCTCTCTTCTCAGAATATTGGTTTAGTGCTCAGAGTAGTTAAATGATTTTTAACTCCACCCTAGTGGATAACTAGCATACTATATTGTACACTACCCTTACTTCTTTTCCTGTTACAGAAGTTTTCTATTCATAGATTTTCTATTTACATTTCTATTCATAAATACTTGCTGTTTTTTTCCTGTTCATTAGAAAAAGTAATGCATCATGTTTTCCACAAAAAATACAAAATTCAAATTAAACGGCGCAACTACTTTCAACATTGATAATAATGAAAAAAATGATGCTGAAAATTCGACTTTTACATCACAGGAATAAATTAGAAATTATTATATATATTATTAAATTATATATATATATAAAATATCTTTATGAAACATAATCTTTACATAAAACTTTACCTAATATATATATATATATAAAAAATATAAAAAAAAAATTTTATTATTGTATATTGATCAAATCCAGTTTTAAGGAACATAGACCTCAAACTTTTGTTCGTTTGTTTGGTTGTTGGTGGTTCTTAAAGTAGGACAACATCTGGTCAAGATACAACCATTTAAATATCTAGAATCCGCGGGTGCAAAAAAAAAAGAAAATCACCTTTAAAGTTGTCCAAATGAAGTTCTTGGCAAAGGACATTACAAATCAGAAATTATGTTTTAATATATTTACAGTAGGAAATGTAGAAAATATCTTTATGAAACATAATCTTTACATACTACTCTAATGATTTTTGATATAAAAGAAAAATGGGTCATTTTGACCCACAGTGTATTTTTGGCTATTGCTACAAATACACCCCAGCAGCCTGAGACTTGGTCAAGGATAATATATACTCTGTGCTGAGTATCATGATAGTGATGATTGTCATTATTTTTATGTATTTTAAACCAAATGTTGTTTTAGATATTGATGCAATGGCGAATATATCCAAAACAGCAGTGTGGTCATGGGACTTCACCGCTTTGCATTTGTATTTATGCAAGTGGAGTCCTGTCGAAAGAAATAATTGTATTTTAAACCAGGCTTGTTTGAAAAGCATCTTAACATTCAGAAATCTTATCAAAACAAGAGTGAAGTAGAGTTCATCCATCAGATTGTGTTTATCCAACAGTCTCTTTGATGACCTCTGCTGGTCAAATGCATAAAAATATTTTTCAATGAAAGAAATCTTTTCAAAGCAATGCAAAAATATCTGAATTAAGAAATGCTAAATTTGTTGTTTCAATCCAAAATGATTTGTTGTTGTAGGGATATATCCGTCAGTGTAGGAAGCATCCTGGCATGTTTACTGATGCACAGCTTAAGACAATCTTCAGCAACATTGAGGACATCTACAGGTTCCAGAGAACGTTTCTCAAGGACCTAGAAAAGAAATACAACCCCGAAAACCCTCATCTGAGTGAGATTGGCTCTTGCTTCCTGCAACAGGTACCTTTACACACACAAGAACCAAAAAAATGAATGTTTTCCTCACAAATTGCTTATATTCCTTTATATCTTTTTCTCCCTCTCAGGAGGAAGGTTTCTCCATATACTCTGAATACTGCAACACGCATCCAGTGGCATGTGCTGAATTACAACGGTTGATGAAACAAGGCCGATATAAACACTTCTTCGAAGCCTGTCGTCTCTTACAGCAGATGATTGACATCTCCATCGCTGGCTTCCTGCTCACACCTGTACAGAAGATCTGTAAATACCCTCTTCAGCTCGGAGAGCTCATGAAATACACACCCAAAGACCACAGGTAGCTCATTTGACTTACATACTGTACACTACTATTCAGAATAAAATCACATAAAATCATGTTTTTCTCCTCAGTGATTATGCAGGGGTGTGTGCTGCACATATAGCCATGAAGAACGTGGCAAGTCTGATAAATGAAAGGAAAAGACGCCTCGAGAGCATCGACACCATTGCTCACTGGCAGGTGGCCATCCTCCACTGGGCGGTCAGTGATATTTACACACATTTACACTGTTTTCAGCATGAAACATTATTTCTGAATTATTCAGGTAGCATCCACAGCCTCTCGGATGTTTTCGTATCACGAAATTTGATTAATTCGCAGACGTGTGCATGTCTAATGCAATAAGATATTAATTGGATACCATGTTGATCTGTTTATTAGATTACTTGTTCGTTAATGCGCTGGGTCATTCACAGAGCTAGATGAGGTGTTGTGTACTACCGAATAACGTTTTCAGGTTTAAAAAAATTGAAAAATATTTCCTTTTAGGGTGAAGATGTGTTAACGCGAAGCTCTGAGCTCATCCACTCCGGCGAGTTAACACGGATCGTGCGGCCCGGTAAGACGCAGCAACGCAGCTACTTCCTGTTTGACCACCAGCTGGTGTTCTGTAAGAAAGACGTCCTGCGGAGAGACCTGCTACACTACCGCGGCCGAATGGACACTGACCTTCTGGAGCCAGTCGACCTGCCTGATGGACGGCACGCAGAGCTGGGCCTCCTGAAGAACGCCTTTGTCCTGCGGCACGCAGAGAACCTGAATTTGCGGTGTGTGCTGTGCTGCAAAAAGAGCCAGGACAAGCAGCGGTGGCTGCAGGCCTTTGCTCGAGAGCGCAAACGGGTACAGGAAGACCAAGAGATGGGTGAGTCTCACAGCCGAAGGAATATATGTTCGCTTCTGATATGAAATGCCATGAATTCTAAGAATTTTCATGGCTTTACAGGGATAGAGATCACTGAGGCCCAGAGGAAGCAAGCAGTTCACAACGCCAGGAAAACTAAACGAGGAAATATGAAGAGTATGTATATTTGTTTTCTTGTTGGAACCAGAGGTCAAAGTTATAATAGATTTGAATAAAATGTTTAATGTTGTATTTATTTCTATTATTATTATTATTATTATTATTATTATTAATTTAATGTTATTTTCATTTTATTTCATTTGTGAAGTATCGAGTTTTTTATCATTGTTAGTTTTATTTTATAGTTTATATTTTAGGTTTTGGTTTATTTTAGAGTTCAGATGTATGAGATTTATTTAAAACTGTTTATCTAGAGACATTTTCATGTTCAACAGATGAAATAAACCATATTTCAAAAACGACAAATTAATTTTGGGATGATTTTAGTTTAGTCAGTTTTAGTTAAGTTTGGTTTTTCAATAAGTTTTTATTTTATAAAAAAAAATAAAATAATGACAGTCATTTAAAAATATCACCAGTATTTTTATTTTGATTTGTCATTATTGTTAGTTTTTCATTTTAAGGTACTTTTCTGAAATAAAGTTTTTTTTATTAGATCTTTTTTTTTTTTTATTTAGGGTGTCCCAAGATAATGAGCTAATATGATGTAAAAACAATTATTAATGTTAATTTTCAATGTTACGTTAAGATTAGAAAGCGGTTAATTGTAATTGATTTCTGAAGGCATTTTCATCTTTTATGCACGCAGGTCATACAGGTTTCAGGTTTTATTAAGTACCATATATGAAAAACTACATTTGTTAACCTTTTTATTTTATAATCTTAAGGCCCGGTTTCACAGGACTAGGCATTGGTTAAATTAAGATATTTAAGCAACTTTTTCAAAAACGCCTTGTAAGAAAATATTACAGGTGTGCATCTTAACACAGAAAAATGACACTGACTTCTTTTAAGATATTTTCATCTGAGACAGCTCAAACATGCAATTTAGTCTGGGACTAGCTTAAGTCTTGTCTGTGAAACTGGGGGTAAATGTATTATCTTTTTAGTTTTTGTTCATTTAGTGACCATCTTGTCCATGTCCCCAGCCGGCTATTTTCTATCAAGACAATATATACAGACTGGAAATGAAATGGTTGGTTAAGATTACATTTTAATGCTACGATGACTCCTACTCACTTTTCCTCTCTGCTTTTCCAGAAATGAATTATTCTGATCATCCTGCGCCTCCTCACCATCAGCCGCTGCATCCTCTCCATCAGCGACATGTGACTGTGCCAACCAGCATCCCCCAGCAGCAGGTCTTCTCTTTAGCAGAGCCAAAGAAGAAACCAGCTCACCTACTGTATTCACTTGCACGCAGTGCCCTCTTCAGGAAATGACAAAAAGAGACCCTTCAGACAACATTTAGTGTTTTTATATTGGCTGATGAAATCCATGACGACACATCTGTTTTTATTTCATATTCAAATGAATATACATGAATAGTATATTTATATACATATGTGTGTACAAGTGACACATGTGCCTCAGTATAAAGGCTCATTATTTAGCCTTAAGTTAGTGTGGAAAGTGTTAAGTTGTTTTTTTTTTGTCATGTCATTTTACTGATATGGTCAAAAAGCTGCTTCCCATTGGGCTTCTCCCATCCCTCACCCCACCTAAATGTGTGTCTTTTATGACAAAGAGTTGTATTCTGCTTTTTAGTTAAATGTCTATAATTTTATTGCTTTGCCTGAGGCTGGAGCCTTCTAAAGTGTAACAACAGCAAACACTAACATTGTGTAAATAAACTTGAACCAAGTGTACAAGTGCCTGCAAGTCTTTAAATACATTGCATATGGGATTTTATATAATGTATAAGTTAAGGTAGTCCCTGTGGTACAAAGGAGCTGGATGCATCTATAGGATAAGTGAACACAAGGCTCACTGTCTGCACACCTGCCTGGATACAGTTACACTGTTAGGTGGAAACGAAACGCCTCGTGCCGTTTGCCTTCATTCCGCGGCTCGCGTTCATGTTAAGAGTGTAGACGGGTATTTTGGGGACAACGATGCCGGACTGGACCCGAGCGTTTAGGATTGCCGGTCCAAATGAATGACTGTACGCCATGGAGACAGCGCGAGAAGAAAGCGCGCAGGGGAGCGAGGATGACGCGGCCCAAGAAGACTCCACGAGTGTGAGTAATTCATGCTGCTGGACCCCTTAAATACCATTATGATAACCAGTTTCCGACTAAATAACATACTTAAGTTATTGTTGCCACTGCGAAATCACAATATAAAGTAGATATTCTTCAAATAATAAAAAAATAGATACATTTTATATTGCATTTATTTATTTGATTGTACGTCTAGATTTTAAAATTACATTTTCATTATAATAACAGTTACGTTAATTTAACTGCAGTCACCATAGTCGTTTCTGTAAAGGGGTAAAAAAGTTGGTCTCTGGTGAAATTATGAGCTATATAAGGCTTGACCTTTGTTTGACATTTTTCAGATAGTAAGACTTGAAAACTTCATTTGATTCTTAAAATATATATAACTGGATAAAAGTTCGTTTGTCTAACGTTATCATCTAATGTCATTATAGTATATTGTGCAGTGTGTTTAATCACCATACCGCCAAGGCGAAAGATAGGGACCATGTGCAAAGTGGTTCCGACTAAGACAAAAATGTTCAGTGTCTGTCATTGAAAGTGCACATAAATAATTTACACAAAGGAAAACATAAAAATGCATGAAGCAGAAATAGCTGTGTATGTGTGCACATCTAACACTTGCTCTTCAAAAATGCATTGTGACAGAGCCGTTTCACGTTTATAATTCGTAGACGGTCCTTAACATTTTTGTGTTTCAGCTACATTTTCAGAAGGCGAACGTGACATTTTCTTGATGTCAAATAAAAGACAATTCGCTGTTGTCTGAAAAATATTAAGTCTCGGAAAGACTTTCAACCCAAGTGAACAAGCTGTAGATTAAATACAGCAAACGATATGGGATGACACCGTGTAAATAATGTATGACTGGACAACCGCAATGAACGCAACACTCATGGTGATGGTCGCAAAACACAAGTGAACCGACCAGTGCAGACTAAGCTCTTGTCTTTGGTTTCTCTCTAACTTACCCTTCAGAAATGTTTGTTTACGGCTAATGAAGTTTACTTAAACAGTGGTAGCCAGTAAATCAGTTGGCAGTAGCAGTACTCTGGTATTTATTTGGAGTTGATAAATTTGCATAAATTTGACTAGTGTAGTTTAGACACGTTCATATCAAGAAAGCCCTGGCCTGAATGCATCTGTCAGACAGGAGGCAGTTGCCCATTAGGTCATTGTGAGCTCAGAGTGAGGTGGATTTTGTAACCCAGTTGGATCTTTCTCAGAATTACTGAGTGACTTTACCATGTAACTCTAACCACTCATTGCACTAATATCTGTTTGTGATAAGGTGACCACACACACCTTAAATCCAAAACCGGAGCCACTGATTTCCCGCTCGTTTTTTCTTTTGAACTAGGGATGTCAGCGATTAATCGATGATCGATTAATTGCAGTGTTGCCAACTTTTTTTCAATGAAAAGTAGCTAAAGCCAGCTTGAAAAATCACTAGATGTCGCTGGAGGACGTCATACGTCAATTTGCATATTTATTACGTCAGTGCGTCATATTATCTTGCTTCT
>JAUMHQ010000090.1:9919966-9930371 GCA_032361165.1 Enteromius paludinosus | reverse complement strand
GTCACCTACATCTTGGATGCCCTGGGGGTAAGCAAATAAACATCAAATTTTCAATTTTGGGTGAACTATCCCTTTAATAAAGTCGTTATATCTGTTTTCTTTGTGTACAAAAAGTATTCTAAAATTGTGGTTGAACTCCTGATGTCACATAAATTGTTTTACTCCTTGCTACTTTTCTGAGCCTTGATCATGTAAGGGTCCTTGCCATCTATTGGAGGGTCAGAGTGCTCTCGGAATGCATCAGAAATATCTTAATTTGTGCTCTGAAGATTAACAAAAGTCTTACAGGTTTGAGGGTGAATAATTAATGACAGAATTTAAATGTTTGTGTGACTTACACCTTTAAGTCACTAGGACTCCAAAATATTTGACAGTCCAGGTATAAGGTGTTCGTGTATGTTTTGGCAGGTATTCTGATGCACGATCATGGAGGGCTTACATGGGAATGCGAGTAATGAACTCGGTCAGCAACGCAGCAGCCACCAGACAAATCCGCCGCATCGTCTTGCATTCGCAATACGACCAATTCACCTCCGACTATGACATCGCCCTTCTAGAACTAAGCGCCCCTGTCTTTTTCAATGAGTTGGTACAGCCCGTCTGCATTCCTGCCTCCTCTCACGCCTTCACCTCCGGAACCAGCTGCTTTGTTACTGGATGGGGGGTTCTGTCAGAAGAAGGTATGGCACAATGTAGAAACTCATTCAGAACAAAGAATTAATTCTTGTTGAGCTGAAGCAAGAAACATATGATTCATACAATGACTAAAGGAAGGAAAAATGCATTCTAAAGAAACCATCTTTGAACACACCCACCGAAAAATCCCCAGGATCCCCATCGAAAGTCGTACACTAGATATGTTTCACATTTCCATGAAGTGGAAACATTGTAAAAAGTACTAATGGAAACTAAAAGAAATATAGTCACATATTTTTTGTTCTCATTTGCACCCAATAGCAAAAGAAGAATCTGTTATAGGACTTCTATTATCTTACAAATGAGGAACAATTATATTGAGAAAGAAATATCTTATTATATCTTAAAAGATCTTATTTCGGAATTATTTTAAAACGCATGCATTAAGAAATTAATTTATTTTTATTTTCATATTTAATAAATCAGATTAAACAGGTGAAATCTGTCATTGCATCCTTTTCAGCTTAAATAAAACTTCTGATTTCAGGTGAATTGGCCACATTGCTGCAAGAGGCCACCGTTAACATCATCAGTCACAACACTTGTAATAAAATGTATGACGATGCGGTCACTCCCAGAATGCTTTGCGCCGGAAACATTCAAGGAGGAGTGGATGCTTGTCAGGTTAGTGTGTGCTTTTGTGGTCACTGCTTATCAGTGTTCACCGGTCATATATTCACTTCTGTGTTTGCACAGGGAGACTCCGGGGGACCTTTAGTGTGCCTGGAACGTGGCCGGAGGTGGTTTCTAGCCGGCATCGTGAGCTGGGGTGAGGGCTGCGCCCGACAGAACCGGCCCGGAGTTTACACGCGTGTCATAAAGTTCACAGACTGGATTCACCAGCAGACGAAAGGCCAGGTGTGACTTAGACACGCACACATATATTAACACCAGAGAACGGGTGATTGGCCCACACTCAGTTGCATGTGATCAAGGTGCACCGATCCAGCTCTAATGGTGCCCAGACACACAGCAAACATCAACACCTCTGCATCGGAAGCAATTTCCCACCAATTCCTGTTGCTCAGCGTTTGAAACCTCTACCCACAGTCTGCCAGCAGCTTCGCTCCCCTCTTTATGCCCCAAACTCATAAAAACCAACTGTACTCTATAGAGCCTCGACAGCGGACTACTACTAGTGTAGAGATTGAGGAGATTGTTTGCAGTGGAAAGAGTTCTCTTGGTAAGATTTGTGTTATTTGCATACAGCGGCTACATATTAGTTTTCATTCATTTATTCATGTTAATGGAATCATTTTGATTTTTCTCATTGTTTAAGAGTGATATAAACCCTCCACTTCATGGTCCTTTTCAAATGTGTCCAACTGTGAAACTGATTGCATGTCAGAAATGATGACCAACATGAATTTTAGTCATTATTGTTACTGTTTTGTATGTTTTTGTAGGGTTTTTGTTATCACTAAAGATAATTGGCTTCTCCTTTATTGGGAGAGAGCAGCGGCAGCCCCTAAGACTCTCTCTACTGGTCGTAATTTGACATTACATCTTACTCAGTACTTCTTTAGTGACGCACACGTTATGATCTGTATACCTGAAAAACCAGATGTAAATGTCAAAACTGAGCAAATGTTGATACTTTATATTAGATATATGAAAAATAGAATTATATTAAAAAGAGGTGCTACATTACTTCCACTCTGTGATCTGTTTTTATATTGCATGTTTCAATGAAGTGTAAATCTTACTGGTTTCATTCTTATTTAATGTGAACAGGATCATAGGTAATGCATCATGGATAGGATAAAAGATATGTTTTTTTTCTTCCTCTCTCTTTCATTAGCTTTCTCTTGTATTGAATTGATCTCATCTGTCCCTAAGATTTTCAAGAGGTCTTGGCAAAGTCTCAAACTGGGTTCTTATTAGTTTTTTTAATTAAATTAAAATGAGACATTTCAGTATAGTCAAACATTTCTCATAAAATGTTTCCTTTTTTCCTCATTCGTGTCCATTTTTATTTCACCTGAGAATTTTTAGGAGAAACATCTGAGTCAAAGTTCATGCTGAAAATAAATATAATGGTATCTTAATGCAAATATCCTCAGTGCTATTTTCTATTTATTAGCCTACTTTTCTGTGCGTTTGTATTAACTTCCTATATTTAGCATTTTAATGTGCAAGCAGCATAACCCTAATTCCGTTGATCTTCACTTCATCTTCATCTTTTTTTCCTCACTCCTAGTCTCTCTGAAAGCACCCTCAGTTATATCCCCTCATGGATTTAATCTCCTCTTTTAAGGATTGCAAGGGTGGGATAACTTCAGACAGCGCTGGATTTACAGCAATAAGCTTGTTTATTCATGATTTGATTGATGAAGTGGAGGAGAGACGCAGGAGCGGTGCGGTACATCGGACCCTTGTAGGTCACGTCAGTCGCGCGGGATGGGTGTGTCGATGAGCGTCACGGAAGCCCCGGTGGCAGAGGGAAAGAATAAATCCCAGCCCGCGGTCATAATGGGCAAGAGTTTAACTGGAATTCATGCGTGGTCCTCCTGCTTCAAGAGTTCATATACTCCGGACGATACCGAAGTTGATTGTAGTCCATGTGAAAGCAGGGTTTGAGGAGTTTGGTGTTGGAAGGTGAATTGATTCTCTGGAGTATTGGATCTGCAGTGTTTCTTCATAGGTGTTCATATCCAAGCAAAGGACCTCGAGCGACACCAAGAGAATGTTCGATATATTATTTGTGATGATATTTGGATTGTCAGGGAGTGTTCTGACTAAAGGTAAGTATAATGAGCTTCACTGTTTTCATATTTATTCTTATTAAACATCTAAGCGATACATTGGTTTTTCAAATACGCACGGTTTCATGCTCCATCAATGCGAGAGGATGACAGAACATTTTGGGAATGCTTGAGGATGTGAGTGTGGCATTCCTTCGTTACAGCGCATCATTTGCAGTTCATAACGAGGAGACTTCCATTCGCTTTGGAAAAACATACTTTTTAAAAAATTATTTATATTCAAGCCGAGTTTTCAATAATGCGTACTGCAAAAGCGCAAAATTACGCGCTAAACCAAGACTATGGCAAGCCTATTTAACATTTAAATTAAAAATTAAAACGGAACTTTTTTTTTTTTTTTTTTTTTTTACTGGTAGCATTTTCGTTTTTATTGATTGAACTGAGTCCAAACTGGCTATCTATACAATTAATCAAAATTGTCTGAAAAGAAAACTGAATAGATAGTTGGTAGCTGAAACTCATATTTGTAACATTTGATTAAATAAAATAAATTTTTTGAGTTATGTGTAACTATTTTGATCAGAATGCTACAATCTAGCAGTCTGATATTGAATGAACAAGTGAAATGGAAATCAGAGCGAATTATAAATAATGCATATACAAATTCACCACAGACAAAATTATTTGTGTGCACAATAAACAAAATACAAATGCACAACATACAAATATAGAGATACAATCAATTGCAAATAAAATTGCTTATTAATAATAAAAATAAGTTGACTATTAATATAAAAACAGACATTTGGTTATTTAAAAAGATAAATGCTAAATTAGCCTGCCATAGTTGGACAAGTTGTTTTGATAGTAGAGACCTTTCTGCTCTTACTTGGCATTCGTCTTTAATGTTTGGCCCTGGTTGAATCAGAGAGGGCGTTATTTCCTGAGCCTGATGACTTTGTGAAATGGAAGTTCTAATATAAATGAGTTCGGGGTCATGACCACCGTGAGGCAGGAACCAGCGCTAATCAGGGTGTTATAGCTAAAACAGACCCATGGGGAGGAAGCAGGGGGTGAAGCGGTGTACTGTCCACACTGCGTGATTATTAGTGCTTTATTGGTCAACAATTCACCACTCACACCACAGGATGGAAAACTCAAATTGATTAATAACCAAACATGTGTTTTAAGCATCTGCGTGCATAAAAGCACACGGCTAGGCTATGCCGGAAAAAAAAAAAAATTCTAAAATTATCAGGATATTGTATTTTAGTAAGATTCCTAAAAAGTGCTACAAACAAAATGCACTAATAAAACTATTTCAAATGAAGACTGTTTACAAAATGCAGTTATGCAAATGAAATAGGATAATTATAGCATTTCGTTTAGCTTTTTCTTGTACATAAAGAGCATCTTCTTATCAAGAAGAGTTTTCCTTCTGTAGTTCTTGAATTGGCTTCATTCTTTGTGATCAGTACTTATAGAGTTAAGCAAGAATAAAATCCCTTGGTAGAACTTAAAAATGCGTCTTCTGCTTGCCTTGAATCATTTAGAATAGCACGTAGAGAGAATTATTTTAATAATCTATTTGAACATTTTCGGTAGCTTATGTAATAGTTTCCCAGTGGGTGCTGTTTTAGCTAATAACAATGTTACGAACCTTATTAATGCATTTTTTCTTCTTGAGATATTTTAAGTTGCCACACAAGTCAAGACTGAAGAATTAAATTAATAAACACAAAAATGATGCAAATGCGTAGCGGTTCCGACACATTTACAACAAAAATAATAGTCCATTTTATGCGCGTGCAACATCCATTCAGTGTTTTTATGTTCTACAACCGTTTTCGTCTTGCCTACGTGCTTCGCTGCTGTTTAAACTTCAGCCTTATTAGCCCTGGTTCAGTACCGTTTATTCAAACGTGACGTGTAAGGTTTGTTGAATTTGGCAGGTTTTTGAGCCGTCGTTAGTGGCAGGCGCTCTCGTTGAAGGTTTCTGGAACGGAACCTCAGCGTGTGGACCGGCTGATAACGAGCCTGTTTGAATCCCATGCGGGACTCGCTGTGGGAAAAAGTGCTTGACTCCTACTTCCTTTTTTCATTGGTCTAACTACAATACAATTTTAATGTATAGACGGCACATGGCCTGCGCATAGCGTGTGAATAATGGAAAGGAAATGATGCTGTAAGTTTTCTTTTCTAAAGCAATAAACAATGGTGAGAGCTGTTCGTATTGTACAGACGCGTCTGCATGGAGACGAGATGTTAAAAATCCTATTGAATTATGTGCCACCTTAACCCACAGTAAAGTGTTTTTTCCCTATAAACGACAAAAAGAGATGCGAACACTCTTTTTGATTTATTGTTTTTGTGCGTACTATAGATAACGTGATTTTGCATATTGAATAGGCTATATGTCAACATAACGCGGATATGGTAAATCATTTTTATAGGCCTGTTATTCAGTACAAAATACTGAGTCGTTCGATTTATGCTCCATTGGGCCTGCTGTCTAATAAAAAAGATAAATACAATTTAATTTATGCTTGTATATATGTACATACATTATAAGATAATAAGATAACAAGAAAATATCTATATGCAAAATTTAAAATACATTATTATATGAAATACGTTATTCTAGACTAAAAGTAACAAGATGATATTTAGAATTACAGCTGACATTTTACCTTTTTTATTATTATTTATGTAGGCTAGTTATTTACCAACATTAAAAAAAAAATGAAAATCTAAAAGAATTTGATGCATTTAGTTTTTATTAAGCTATTGCATTATATATATATATATATATATATATATATATAGCACATTAATGTGATGTTTTTTTCCGATTATTTGAATTCAGTGAATCTCCTTTATTTAAATTGGTCCGGTCCCCAAGTATCTTTGAACAATACTCTGTTGCCCTTCAGTAACAACCTTGAAAAAGTAGTGCTAAAGCTAACTCTATCATTATTATCAGGAACTGTTGTCATGTTTCTATAGCTTTAGATGGCATAGTCCTATTTTATGTAAGTCCTACATGGACTCCTATCACCTTAATGTGGTCAGTGTCACTCTGTAAAGCTTCACGTTATCCTATTCAGCAACCTCTAACATGCCTTTCTGTTTTCTATCTGAAAGATACAGACACAAAAGGGAGGTTCAGTTCTCCGGTGTTGGATGTTACTGAAAAGCAGCTTATTATAGAGAGAAATCAGACACTTCAGCTAAACTGCAGGTGAGTGATTTGTTGTGGTTAAAGGAGGCTTAATCTTATGTTTAAAGAAGGAGCAAGTGGTTAAAAGTGGATCATCGTGTTTTGGATGAGTCATGTATGGCTTTATGATTAACAGAGGTTATACAGATTTTGGTCAGGAGGAATGTAGACGCTTGGAGTGAGGGATTGTAAAATGCAAGCATTAAAGATGAGAACTGAGTGAGTTCAAAATCTTAAGAGCATACATATGGAATACGTCATTTGATTTAAACCGTCAAATAAACAGAACCCCTTGGGTATTTAAATGACTGAAATATTTAACATTATGCACTATTTCAAATTTGACTATTAGCTCATTTCTATAAAAGGTCAAAAGTTCATGCAAAGGAGTGTTTCATTTCATCCTGCAGAACTTGATAATCAAATATTATTCATTTTGCATGATGCTGTCATTAAAGCAAAACTAAATACTAAAAAACAAATCATCAACAAGTCAACCGAATCATGTTGACTGATCTGACTTCACATTCAATGCTACTAAAGCTTCGTAAAATGCAAAACAGAAGCGTTTTTATTAGTGGTCCCAAACTTTTGGACTCCAATATGTGTCGATTGCTGAGATGATGATGTACTTGGACCATTAGGTATAATCCATTGTATAATCCATGTGTGATGTTTCAGGGGACGGTGGGAGCTCCACTGGGTTTTGCCGTCAGGTGTCCCGAAAGTCTACCACGGCACCCAGGTAGAAGAGACTCAATGCGGGAAGAAAAATAACCAGTACTGCAGCCGCTTGACGCTCAGTCCTGCTTTAGCTCAACACACTGGCTCTTACCGCTGCAGGTACCGCCAAAAGCAGCGTAAACAGGCCTCTGTGTACGTCTACATCACAGGTAAGATGCTTCAGGTGAACACTTTTACCCTCTCTTTCCAGTGTTGGGTACTTCCTTGAAATCATGTCACCATCAGGTCTTCAGCTCTCATTTAATAGGTATACCAAGTAAACACAAAGGATATTAAAGGGCCCCTAATATGCCTTTTTAAAGGTTGCAATTATTGCTTTATGAGTCTCTTAATACAGGTTTACATGTATGCAAGTTCAAATTGTATGCAATTCTTCTAGGAGTCAGCACTATTTGTAGAATAAAATGTCGGGTTTATTTGATAACTAAGTTAGAAAGCAAACTAGAATAGGCAAAAAAAACTACAAAAATAAATAAAAAAAGGAATATTTGAGCATCAAATATTTGGATATTTAACACGTTATTACATTAAAGATTGGACATGAATACATGTAGGGTAAGTGCAAACGCATGGTTTATAAGCTAAGATATCAGGCTAATTAAATATGTGTATTCTATGCTAAAATCTAGGTTTAAATGATCATTTATTCTGTCATAGAAACAGTGTTCTTGCAATTACTTTCTGACACTAAACACTGACAGCCAATCAAAAAGCTGTAGCATTTAAAGCGAATGTTATTGTCCATTGATGCTGATGTACTGTATATAGTTACGTTGTAATTAGCATTATAGTCATCGTTGTTGGTGCAAACTGGCCTTAAAGCAAAATTTAAACAACATACGATTTTGTAGGAATTCTTATGAGGTGCTAAAGCGAAACACTGCATCAGGGCTTAGAGGAGACCCGATGTCCAGAGAGGACCCAACTTGTCAAGACCTCCGTTTAATAGCTTGGCCATCTCACTGACCATTTCTATTGCTTAAGGCTAAACAGGAAGCCTCAGGAAGCAAATAATACCTAAACACCATTTTTCTCTCGAGGCAACACATCCGACTAAGTGAGCGTCTGGCACGGATTCACACTGGCATTTTTTGTTTTTGCTCACACCATAGGCTGTCCTCTCTCACTTCTGACTAAATTTAAACGATAACTTTCATTTACGTGCTACCTCGAGGGGACAGAAATAGCCCCAGCTGTTGAAAGGCTCAGCTCTTGGGCAGCCTTTCCCAGGGTACCCGGCCTTATCTATCTCCCTCAGCCCGGCCGTCCGTATCCTGTGCTGCTCTGGGGGGAGGGACGACTTGGAGACAAGGATAGAGGATGCGATGTCTCCTTGTATATGTTTGTTGGGATGCGTGTCTGTACATGGGAGTGGGCACCTTGAGGGCATGCCGGGGCAGAAGAGACTCGGATCCTCCCTGGTTAGGCATTAAGGAAGGCTAAGAGGTGCCCCAGGTCACTAGGTGTGCCCCCCCCCCGTTAGCCAACAAGGCCCCTGAGGACCATCAATCGCTCTCGCGGCCATGTCCATTTAGCCTCACCCTTCGTCCTTTATATTGAATCAAAGCACGACAAGGAAGCATCCAGCAGTCCTTGGGGTACTTTTGTTAAAATGTTCAGAGATTTTTTTCCGTTCCTTTAATAACACCAGGGCTTGGAACAATAGGGCGAGCAACACCCAAAGCCTTTCATTGCCACAAGAATATTGCAACTGGGGCGAAAGTGCAACCGAGAAAACAACAGAGAGAGAGAGCGTTTGATAACAAGCAAGCATTCTCTGTGTATTTGTTGCTGACTCTAGATTGTTGTCAGCATCTGCTGTTTGTTCCTGACCTCAGCATTGGTGTTTCAGATAGCCAGCGGCCGTTTGTAAAGGAGCAGTCAGAGATCCCCGACGTGGTGTACATGAAGCAGGGAGAGCCGTTGGTCTTCCCATGCAGAGTCACAAACCCAGATGCCAAAGTCTCGTTGGTCAAGGTGAGTGTCTCAGCTGTGAGTCAAACTGATCATTTCATAAGACACACCAGCTTTCCCTCTTTCCAGGAACAAGAAACAAGCTGTTTCTCAGCACTGAACGCAACATGCGAGACAGGCTCAGCCAAAAATTATAGACCAATGAGGGCAGTGGGCGGAGCCATCCCGAGAACTGGAAACTAATTGGTTCTGGTTAAAACACGTTGTCAACCTTCTTGGCCTTTTCAGTTATCCCATAAACACAGGCTGTTTATTTGTCTGTCAGTTAATAACACAAGATGTGAAATAATCCCAGCAATTCAGAAGATATTTGATGTTAATGCTGGATTAAGAACCGAGCCATTATTAGAGAACAAGAGCCATTATTTTGAAAGGGATAACTCATAAGTTGTTGCTTTACGATGCTTTGTCTGGTTGTTCTGGGACAAACTCCTATGTCTAAGGATGTGTGTTTTTATTAATTATGTTTGTTTGAGTATTCAACAGACATTTTTAACATCTCTCTGTTATGTATGGGATAATGGACAGGCAGCCGGTAGTTAACAAGCAAGCATTCTCTGTGTATTTGTTGCTGACGCGAAGCGGAGGGTCTTGTATCACGCTGAAGGGGCTTATTTTGCGATAACTACCGGCTGCCTGTCCATTATCCCACTTATTACATGGCTACTTGCCACAGAAGGAAAAAAAACTGGACATGAATATGAATTTGAAAAATGTTATTGGCATATTTGCTTTAAATAAACATTTTTATCCTTCCGCAAAACGATATAGTACCACGTGTTGGAGCCATTTCTTTTTCTATCTTCATTTTTTGACTGAATGGACTAATTTAATAATTTAAATATAATTTGGTTTATGTTGATGATTATCATTTGTGTATTATTTGTTTATTTTAAGTATTTGCTTTGAATGTAATGAATTTGTGAAAGAGGACTTTTATTATTTCACTGCAACTATGTATTTAGGGAAGGTAGTAGGTGGGGTCAGAAAAAGGGAAGCGGAGACAATTTTCAGACCGTGTGTTCGTGGGACAGGTGTTCACGTGCGGTGTTAATCTTAGCAATGA
>JAUMHQ010000090.1:9869666-9891844 GCA_032361165.1 Enteromius paludinosus | reverse complement strand
CTTTCCATATATCAGATGTTTTGCTCTGCTCTGAAAACATAACTGACGGTGTGTTCATCAGTTTTGTATAAAAGCATAAAAAAATGCAAGTGCATTTAGCTGTTTTGTACATTTAAAAAGTGGAAGTGGAAGTGAATGACACCTGAAGCCAGATACACAATATATGTAAATGCTTGAGGCCATTTGGTGGATAGAAACAAATTGAAATACCTTGGCCAGGTCCTCCTCAATGACATCATTTCTCATTTGTGAGGCATCGAGTTGAGTGTAAAACCGTGCTCCAATCATGGGCATAATGTCATTGACGCTGCGCAGACGGCTTTGTTCTGAAAGCAGGTACCTGAAGATCGAAACATGACCATAAGATGCGGCACCACATTCAAACTATCGCACAAGCATTAATGTATGAGTTCATGCACATGTTAACTAGTCTCGACAGGACACATACAGAATGACAAACTGTCATATGTCAATAGTATAACACCTTTGAGAGCATTTAGGCTTTATAAAAGTTTTTTTTTTTTAAATAGTGTAAGAAAGAGAGAGGCCCACAGAATGAGGTTCTTGAGGTCAGAAGAGTAGTTGATGGACACCAGCTCCATGGCCTTCTGCAAATTCTCTCTCTTAATGCCAGCTAGAGAGTTACACGCCAGAGCCAACACCACCTTCCCCAGGGAGATGAGATCTGCTTGCTGAAGGACAGGACACAAAGAGGAACAGCAACTAATGAAACTTAGAGTTTAGACCCAAAGTGTAAAACGACAAACGCTCAAGAAAAAAAGAAAAGAAAAAAAGTTGTACCACAACAAAGCAACCTCCAAAACCCATTTCTAGTACAAAGAACTTCATATTAATATTAAAGTGGTGCATAGTTACGGTCATGAGACTGGCAATTAACTGCTATACAAATAATTAGGATTCATTTATAAGTAAAATGTTATTTACACTTAAGTTTGGGGTCATATTTGGCATGGGTGCATTAAAACGATCAAGAAAAGAAAAACAACACATAGAAAAGTATGTATAAGAAACTTCCTACATGAAAATTAACATAACCTTCCAAACCCCCAAGTTTTGAACAGCAGTGTACCAAAATCAGATTAAATGTTGATGCACAGTCAAATGACTGGTGTAACAATGTGTTTGGGTGTAAAGGTTTAATACCTGGTACTGGGGCATCAGCGCCAGGTGGTTGGTCTGACTATTGTCAAATGTTAAGACATCAAACATTCCTACACAGTTGACTCGTAACCTATGAAGAAACAACAACATTTAGCAGTATTCGTGTTTGCATGTTTGGTTATTTGCGCACGCACTTCTGCGAGAGGCTGATAAACATTCAGCACATAATAAAGGAAGAGCAAAAATAATCCAACAGAACTTCTCCATTCACTATTCATAGCCAAGAATAAGGGCCCCACAGAACACTGACCGATCTGTGGTTTGACTGTCCCTCATTTCATAAGTTCATCAGTTACTGGATTGGTTTGCACGGTTAGGGTAGAAGAAAAAAAGCGAATTCGCAAAACTACACAATCGATTAAAGTCCTGAAGTACCATAAATGTTCTTCTGGGTTTAAATCAGCAAGATGCATGTGGCTGTACCGTGTCTTTCCAGTGATGAGGATCTTACTAGGGTCCATGACCCTGCAGGCCAGCCCAGCTGTGTGAATGGTGCGCAGTGCCGAGCTCAGCTGGACGATGTAGGCCCAAATTAGCGACTCTGGTAACAGGCCCGCATGTTGCCGTGGAGGAGGGAGCTCATGCTGCCCTAATAGAAGAAAACAAAGTTATTTCTAAAAACAAATAAACAAAAAAATTATCAATATAAAATTAGCATTGCAACAATTAACATCAACTAAATGTCTGAAGCATCCTGTGACACATTAGCTGACAGACACAGAAAATTATACTTTGGTATCGATGTACAAGTGTACTAGATGTTGTGACATAGATATATTGCTGTATTTTATCCCATCCTGATAACAAACACACATTTTATGGTTTGAGGCTGCGCTGTGGTTGATGCAGCCGTATGCGCTGCAGCTGTTTATAGCTAAACATCATCCCTGGGTTTTGCTTCCTCTGTTAGTCTTGAGCTTGCAGGTACTGAACCCACCTGAGGCAGGATCGGTTTCAACCACTCCTTCCTCTTTCCTCGCACCACATTCAAGACGACGCAACTGCCACCAAGCGCTTGACATACTCTGTATCTAACGGCTGTATCCTCACACACAGAGGCACATACACACAAACAGAAACAAAAGAGCAAGAAACAACTAACCCCACTTTCTCTTTGTGAAGTACGAATCAGCTGCCGGATCGTTGAAGTGCCTGCTAAACATGGTCTCTGCCCCCGCATGGAAGTCATAGGAAAATACCAGTGCTGTGAAGGATAACCGTGAGTGTATGAAGAGAGTTTAAAAGGGTCAATGACACGAACATACATGATAAAGACAGCTTTTTTAAAAAAAAATTCTAGTTCTCCTTTGAAAAACATTTATACTATTTTAAATTTAAGTAAAAAAAACAGGGTTTTTTTCAGTAACAGTTTTTCTAAATTTATGAAGAAATAAATTATTTCTATTATATTAATTATTAAATTATATATAAGTTGTGGGGGTTTTTTTTGAGAAAAGCCCTTTCAATTATTTTTTTCATTAGAAATTCATTTTAAAATGTCTAAGCGCAGGTGTGTTTCAATAAATTAATAGAAAGGACAAAATGGAAAAAAGAGCTTAACTGCATTGACCCAAAATCAAACGTACAATTTCAAAACCTAAAGATATTGAGGACATGGACATACTCACACACTTCAACAAACTGACAAAAAAAAAAATAAAAAAATTCTTACAGTGGTCTCCAAATGCTTTGGTGGTGAAGACCTCTCTGAGGGTCACAGTATTGGAGTGCTGAATCTTCTTCCACATGTCTACCACCATCATACACTTGGTGTTGACCAGCCTGAAGCCTGTAAATGCACACAAGGACATAAGTTATACACAGTCAAAAATTATAAAATGAATCTTATAATTAAGACAAAATGTGTGCTGTCAAAATGCAGAGACTGGTTCTCCAATTTTTAGAGATTAGAGTATTTTTATTACCTAAATGAATTCAAAAATCATACCAAAATTATTCTTTATTAAAGAACTATTTCTTTTTTTCATTTTCAATTCGTTATCCATAAATACTGCCATTGTAAACAACAGTGACGTAAAAACAGAATTCAAAACAAATGTGCAAACTCTCTAGAGGAACAGCTGTACACACAATCATTTATGCCTCACCATGTATCCTCCTGAGGCAGTAAGGCAGGTCATCTTTACTGTTGACTGCCTTGTAACAGGAAGTGATGTAACTGAAGTTGCTGGTTTTCTGAAGACGGTTTGGTGGGGGAAGGGGTTCCAAGGGAAAGAGGCTGTGGTAACTGTCTACCTCAGATGGCACTCCTGGAGGAGAGATGGAACAGCGATTGCAATCATCCAGCACACCCTTTCTTACACTCGAGCACACTTGACTATATAGAAAGAGATGCTAAAGGTGACAAAAAGTGGATAACTATGCAAAATGCTCTTTAAAAATCAATAAAAATAAAAAAATGGCAGACAGACAAAGGATGTGGTTTTCTATTCAGAAAGCAGGTATGCACCATATGCTGTGACCACAAAACAGACATTTTAACTGAACAGTAGCCGTGTTGTCCATTCAAACCAAAACACTGTTGACATGTCTTGCCAACACAAGACAAACCACATCCTTACCGGGGTTCTCAGACTGATCTATCTGTGCCATCGTTATCAAATGCCTGTTAATCAGCTCCTACAAACAAGAACAAATATGTGAAAAAATGACATTCAACAACCAACTACTAAACAGCACTGGCTAACAGATGAGGGCAGAAACTGTGGATTACCTGTCGGAGTTCGTCAGCCATAAAGAAGGATGGTGCATTGGCTTTTGGCTGCATGTATGCCACATGGGGTGCCGTTTGTGGATACATGTGATATGTCGGGAACACCTGAAATTGCAAACAGCACATTTCATATTTTCGATAAAACAGGTAAAGGTGGTAATAGCACACAGCAAATATTAATTTGCAATGGACCATACCATTCCGGCCAAGGGAGCAGGGGTGTTATCAGTATAGAAGTAGGTAGTCCCGCCCACTGTCTCCTTTTGAATCACGTGGGCTCCGCCTCCCTGGTCAGACGCAGTGGTGGGCACCATGTAATTGGCTGGGTTGGGGTTAGGCGTGTGACTGCGCCGCCGCGGGGCTGGGGATGTGTGAGGTGTGATTTTGGGGGAGTGAAGAGGAGAAGACCCAGCAGAGAGCGACATACCTGTCCAAGAAACCAGACATTCAAGCCTAATCAAAAACAGAGCACCCTGACCAGACTCCCAAGCTAAAAGATCACAGACATTAAAAGACTCAATTGAAATGCTAAACATGATCTAGCCAAAAAAAGAAAGAACAGACAGGTGGTACTTTCTGGGAGTGAGTCACTAACCAGGTGCAAGAGCAGCCGCCGTGGAGCTGCTCAAGCCAGGATGAGGGAAGATGGGGGATGTGAATGCTGGCACGGTCGTCTGAGACATAGAGGCCATCCGTGTGGGCCCTTTAGGGACAAACTCACTGGCTGTTGGGTTAGGAGCCTGAAAAAGAACCAGATATACAAACAGATGTTTTCACTCTGACACAGAAAGTATCTAAAGTAAGAAAGTATCTATTGGTAATGGGACAACTTTTTCCAAGTTAGGGATGTGCAAAGCAATATTTCTTCAAAACTGACTTCTCTCAAGGAACACCTGTATGATTAGGCTGGTTTCTGATTCACCATTGAGTCCAATCAAGATTCAATTGTTAGGGCACGGTTTTCAAAGTGGGGATGGTTGGTTTGTTTTAGAGCAGCACGATTCTGGATAAAATGAGAATCACGATTTTTTTTCTTAGAATAAAGATCACGATTCTGGAGAACTTTTTTTTATTTGAAAAAATTACCCCTGAAAAATAGGTTTTCAAACAGCAGTAAAATAAGGCAAGAAATGAAATGTAAAATAAGGCAATAATGTAAAGGAAAAAAATAGCCATTAAACATTTACAAAAATGTACATAAATTATATATATATATATTATAGTAATTATAGATGTGAATTGATGTGAGACACATACACACACACACATATATATATATAATTATGAAAACACGGCTAGTGCATTAGAATAGTGAGTCCTTTCTATTTTCCATTTCAACCCCCAAGCTGATTAATTTTACAGACTGATAAAGAAAATATTAACATAATATAGCTTATTCAATCTACCCTACTGCATTACAAGTTGTGGTTCAGCCTTTCCCTGAACAGCTTTGACCAACTATTGCTTTATTTTGGCTGAGCTTTCAAATGTTGTTACGGGGAAGGATGTAGCTGATTAGTAGGTTCTTGTCACATGACCCTCTCACCGTGGACCTCTTGCCTCAATCTGAAAAGCTGAAATGCGCCTGCAAATATGAGCGCGTCAATTCCATTATTAGCGTGCAAAATGTGCATCTATATTTGAAATAATGTACTTGAGCGCGCAAAAGACGCCACATGTGAACGGTCCCTACAAGCACAGTCGGCACGCGCTGCTCTCCGCTCTCATCCACCATCCGCCAAGTATACTTCCAAAACTGCGTGGACGCGGATGTGCGCGAGACGGAACATAACCGGCATAACAAGCACACCTAGCCTCTCCTTGCGCAAAACCACATGTGACGTCAGGCGTCATCACGGCCGCTGTGAGTGAGTGCGTCTTATTTCGAGATTACCAGAGTTATGCTCGTCTCCTGTCCTTGAAAATATAATCGGCTGAATTGTATAAATGCTGAATTAAGATTGTGTGTGTGTGTGGGGGTCGAATCGGGATCGCGATCTTTTACCGATTAATTGTGCAGCTCTAGTTTGTTTGCTTTAAAAAACCTTGTACAATTACTTTTACAATAATTATATACATTCGAATAAACTACAATTCTATTTATTAAAAAATAATAAATAAAATAAATGCAGAGGAAATTGTAAATACACAACTTTCCTTTAAAGGATTTCCTGTGCAAACTTTGTAAAAGCGTGATGTCAACATGGTAATTAAAATTCCACTGCTAAAAATATACTTTTTTTAACTCGCTGGTCAACTGTTGGATGATTAGTCTTATCGAAATTTATCAAGATGGAAACATTTTATTGCTTTCTTGAATCTTGACGTCAGAAATACAAGTGACTTTTCCGTCAACACAATACAAACAGCATGTTTACATGTTAAACCCTTACCTTTCTCCTTTGTGATATGCTCAAAGCACCAAAATCACTGAATAGAGATGATGTTGGGGAATTTACTGGATCTAAAAAGTGAAGCGGACACACAGAAAAGGTTTTCAATTCTTGCCATGACAGCTTTACTCTCACAACAAAAATTTCGAACAATTGTTAACCCACCATGTGTGCTGTGGCTGAAGCTCTTGGCACCGTCATTCAGCAGACTTGGAGAACTGCTACTGCTGGTCATCCTCTAATAACACAAGCAACCATCAACATGCGAAGCGTCCCATTATGAATCACCATTGTGTGCTGCATCTGACGAACCCAGGTAATAGTATTTTCTATTGGTTTCCTGTTTTTCACCGTTGTTACCTGCATCATTGAATATTTGGACTCTGCTGGGCCTCCAAACCCATTGACCCCAATAAAGGTGCTGCTGAAGTATGAGTTGGTCAGACTGGCATCATTCAGAGCACTTCCTTCCATCCCAGGGACTGCAATAAAGCAAAAGTTAATCCTTAATCTATTACACAAAGACCTATGTAAACCTTTTTTAAACTAAATAAAATAATTCAACACAGTGAATGCTTGCTTCAGTATATCGATTTAAAAGATTAATGTGCAAAAAAAGCAAGTTCCACAGAATTTCTCTTGAACATTACAACAAAATTTTAAAAACCGCTGGACAAACACGATGGATGCTATTGGGTTAGTTTATAAAGATGCTTCATTTAACAATTATCCATTAAAACTAGTATCTGTGCCACTGTTAAAACATTATTTGCCACTGAATTCTGTGTAACTATACACCTTGGACTAGTATGTATTGCAATAGGATGAACTATTAGACCTAAACTTAAAATAACAATAAAAAATTATTCATCTGTTAACTATTCATTTTAATACTATATAATATTTATAAGCTAGGACATTTTAATTTGTAGTACCCATTTATTTGCACCCTTTTCTCCCTGTCATATGTACTAATCAGGGTGCATTTCCCCCCCCCCAAAAAAACAAAACATCGCTAGATGCTATGGTCATTAGTTCCATTGAACTTGCGACCTTAGTTGCTTTTTGGAAACGAACCCCAGAACAGCAACTGTAAAATTACATAAAACTACTATTAGTATGATTTAGAAAAAAAATTTACTTGTAACAACTGGAATACAATAGTATCTGAATGGAAGGCCTACTACGGTCAACTCATGTAGCACTTGAACAGATACTAGTAACTTTTAAAATAAGCACTAAAATAAGTAGCAGTGCCTCATGACGAGCATTTGCAGATGTAACTTTACAAGTTTAGTCAACTTCAGATTACTGGAGTATTCCTGTAAAAACTAGTGCGTTGTTTAGTCTTAAAATAAATTCTTCCAGTTTTATTGAGAGTCACAGACCAACATTACAGTTGCATACCATCACCTACTACCTTGGAGTGTGTAAAATCATGGACTTCATTGATCTGGTTTTAAATTCTTCCAAACAGAAAAAAAAATAATTAGTGCCTTAACTTTTGAGAATGATCCACGATGAATGTTAAAAAGGCTTGCCATACATATCAGTTATCAAATACTAGACAACTTTGCATTTGGAAAAACAATTTGAAACCAGCAGAATCCATGTAGAGTATTAACTAAATGCTTCTGCTTCCGTTGTACTAATAATTTCGTCTTTGGTTTAAAAATTCTTGCGCGCGGTGAAGTAACATGTTGATGTCTCGTGTTGTTTTGGTAGCCAGAGGTAGGCCGCTAAAATCCACGGCCTCGATTTAAACAAAAGCGGCCGTGTAACCCCACAATCGAACAACAACTTCAACAGAGGACAGGATACGTTAGGCCTCAGTGCAAACTTACTGGACAACAGATGTCCCTCTGGGGATGTTCCTGCGGGACCGAGAGAATCGTTCTTTTTGGGAACGTTTGTCGGAGCGCCGCTGGCCGCGGCATTTCCGAGCACGTATCCCGCCGCCGTCACTGCTCCTCCGGCGAGAGATAAAGAGACGGGGCTTCCTCCTCCGCCGCCAGAACCTGTACCACCACCGTGCAGAGAAAGGCTCGCCATGGACGGGTCCTCGTGCAGAAACTGGCATTCATCTCCGTAAAAACAAGTCTTGTCTTTCGCATAATAACGGCAGAATTTCACCTTTACACCGGGTATTACGACACCCCCGAGCGGAGCAGCTGAAGCTGGGAGTCCACTGTTCATGGCACCGCTGCTGCTGCTGCTCCCGCCGGAAGACACTCGCACATAGACTCGAGATATTTAGCAGCAGTATATTTTAAAACACTTGAGAAACAATGAGCACCTTAGTGGACGTTTAGCAATAAAATCAACCTCCTCATCGAGCCAGACGACCAGTCAGCAAGAGCCACACTTTTGTTGCCATGTACTGATACTCGTTATCGGGGTCCATAGCTGGCCTACTAGTCCATCAGCCTGGCGTTTGGCTGGGATCATGCTGTTGTTGTTGTCTTCTGTCTACACTTGTTCAGCTAAGCGCTAATAGCTCTGCTGTGCATGCTGGGTACAGGACTGCAGTTCGCATAAGAAGTCAGTAGGGGATTCATTTAAATCATAAAGAACATTTTACAGTCATTGATAATAGCAAATGTATTGACATTTACGATTTTTTAGAATGATACATTTTTACATTTTTGTATCTTGAGCTTAAGTGTTAAAATGGGTAAATTAAGTACTAAAAACAGGGAATCTTACTTTGCACCTTTCAAATTGTATAATCGTGCCATTATTTGGTTTGAATATCCTAAATTACGAAATGAATAAATGTATTATAATTTTTTATTATTGTTTTTATTATTACTATTTTTTATTATAATGTAAACATTTTTTGAAACAGAGTGTTGAAACATTACAATTTAATTTTAATCTATACCAGTTATATTATAAAATATATGTAATAATTAATATAAAAAAATCGATATATATGTATATATATAATGTATTTATTTATTTCTATATACATCCATGTGTGTATTTTTATATAGGTTTACAAAAATATACACAGCACACATATACTGTATATACTGTATTATGTAAACAACTTTTATTTTGGAAATGGTTAATCGATTTTAATAATGCGATTACGTGTGTGTGTGTGTGTTTTATATATATATATATATATATATATATTCATGTACTGTGTTGGGGGTACGTAATAATATTACTTTTTCCAAGAAACTAGTAAAGTAACTCATAACTTTTTCGTTTTAGAATAATATTTGATAAAGAGTTACTTTTTAAAACAAAGTAACACCAGTTTTTTTATTTATTGACTGACAAGTCTCCTGACATGTTGGGAGAAATCAGAAATACAGAGCATTGTGTGCGGTGTGTGAATACAGTGTAGTTCTAGACTAAATGTGACTGTGCATCAATGTGCATTAATTAATCTCACTCTCAAAAAACAGATTTAGTTTTCATCAAAATGAATTAAAATAAACTCAGAACATGACACAAACCTGCAATAATTAAATTACACAAATGTATCTCATTTTATTAACCAATGTCTTTGCTGCTGACCTTTAATGATCAGTTTAACCATTTAACCTTCAAAAACTAACTATTGTGCTTCATTGTTTTTTTATTGCTGAAGAGTATTGAACTTTCTTCTCCTGTATTCTACTGTACAGATGTGAATTTACTTTTTCTTCAGCCTGAGGTCTATTCGTGACACTTTGTGGTGTGCTTTTACATTTGCTATAAATAGAACTTCTTCAATTAAAAACAAACACTCAAGCTCTGCCCATATTTAAAAAGTAATGCAAAAGTAACATAACACATTACTTTCCATAACAAGTAACTAAGTAACGTAATTAGTAAATTTTTTAGGGTGTAATGCAATATTGTAATGCATTTCTTTTAAAAGTAACTTTCCCCAACACTGTTCATGTACATAGATGCATGTGTGTATGTATGTATATAACTCTAACGCTGAACATAAACCTCTCTCATGCTGTTTATAAATGTAAACTGATATTTACTGACACACTACAGCAAAAATAGGGGGAAAACGGCTTTAATTAAAAGTATGAAATTAAATTAAATGAAAAAATGTATTATTATTATTAAACATTGTCTGGGGCATTCTACTTGCCAAAGCACAAAGAAATCTTCTTTTAATTGCTCTCGGACTAATACCCAACCTTAGGTATTTAACCCTTGTCTGGTATGTGGGATCCGTTTTCACTTTTTATCAAAAGAAGAATTATACCATTAATTATTTTTTTCAAACTCAGAAGATTCACTGGTCTTGGCTCATTTTCTGTGAAGGACATATACGAGAATAAATTGTCAATGACCACTAACTGTACACCCCCCTTACACACTTATATTACATACAGCACGTTCAGGCCCACTGGACTCAGGGCTATTAAAAGAGTGGGAATTATATTCACTCTGTCCTCCTTTTGTCTGTGTATGTGTGTTTATGTCTGTGTATGTGTGAGAGAAAGAGAGTGTGAGTGTAAGTGTGTGTGCCTCTGCCCTTGCCATTCCCACACAAGCACTGCAATTCATAAATGTGATCTAACAAAGGTAAAAAGCTAAATTTGACCTTGTGTTTTGCATGAAATTGGGATTAAGTAAACATCTGTTATATAATTTTGATTGTGTTAAATGAAAAACCAAAAACTGCAGTGTGTCCACCAGACCCACGAACACTGGCTTGATTAACAAAAATATAAGCACCATACAAGGGTTATAGAGGTGCTTAAACGTCAGTAGAAGTGTTGTTTTGTGTCATGTGCTGAAGCGACTGTCTTTGTGCCATATTAAGAAGTGGTGTTTTGTGTCATGCGCTGAAGTGAAAGTCTTTGCGCCTTTGTTCGCTGTCCATCCTATTTCATGATCAGACAAGGCTCGGGGAAGAAGCTGTTATGCCTTCACGCGATGCGTCCAGGAAAAGGGCTTTTGGTGGGTAGGTCAGACAAAACATTTTTTACTTGTAGGCCAATTAAATAGTATCAAACTGCAAATATCTACTTCATAAAAACTATTTATGTTATTATGAGCGCTTTTTAACGTATGTATGCGCGTAATTGCGCTCATTTGTAAGTTGTACAATTTTATTTATTTAGGTATAGTTGTAAAGTTTGATTCTCTTTCTCTCATATTTGTGTTGTTCTTTATCTTTTACCGAAGTGCTGCTCGTGCTGCAGTGGAGCGCTCGCGCCAGCGCGGTGACGGACGGCTCGACTGAGGCTCATCCCCAGTGTGACTCTGATGGATCGGTAAAGTCCTTCTTATCAGACCCCCACTGGCTTACTACAGCTTTCTGCCTATAGTTCGAGGCTCATTTCAAGCAGATATTTTAGCTTCACCCACATATGCCACAGGACTGAGGTTAGAGATTCCTGAAGATGAACTATTCAGCCAAATTTGCCTTACAGTGATTTTACATTCAATTTGAATGTATGCATATGAATGGCTTTTTATTTATAGCTAAATTGTCGTTTTTAGGCACTTTTTTTGGAGGGTAAAATTTACATGATAAACTTTCAGTTTGTACTATTGTAAATGGTAACAAGGTTGCTCATTTTCTAAATTAATAATAAAAAAAAAAAGTCCTTAGAGTGTTGGATCATCATAGAGCTAAAGGATCATCATTGTGAAAGGTTCTCTTGAGGAAAGATGAAAAAATAAAATCATTGTTATATAAATGTGTTTAAATAAAACAATTAAAGTATTCATTCATTCTTATGGCATTTAATAATAAAATATGTGAAGATTAGCCTATATTAAAGGTAATGTTATAGTTTAATGTTAAACATATTCAAACATGTTTGTGTTCTTTCTTAACAGGATTCTGTTTGACACGTTGGGTCTTTTATATTTGCTTAACCAGTTTCTAACAGTTAAAAAGCAGCTAAAATTAAAAGCAGAACTGACGATTTTAAAGAAATCGCTGTAATAACCACAGATATTTGTATTTTAGTTACTGTCAACCTATGTTCACTATTTTGATAATTAACGTCAGTGCACTTGTTTTTTTTTAGACTGTTAGATGCACGTTGGAAAAGACTCATTTGATGAGTCCTGACCCAGTTAAACTGGATTTCACTGAAGAGCAAACTGTGGAAATTTACAGTGCATGCCAACAAAACAGCTCAGATGGGTTTAAATGTCTCTGCCACCAAAGGTTCATACAATATCTGTTAGATAGATGACGATTGTTTAATGTTAGAGTTTTGAATGGATTACTCTAATACAATGCTTGATATGTAATATATCAGGAATAATTGAATGAATAACGATATGATTATGATTTTTATATGCTTCCTGCAGGATTAATACCTCTATGCATGCATCACAGCACAGTGAGAGATTTGAAAATGAAACATACACTGTAGTCTGTGGCAATCATAGAGTTACAGTAGTTCGGTCACCACAAAGTAAGTCGATTGGAAACATAGAATGGAGGGATACATTTATACTGATACTGATGCCAAAGTTGCTACATTTAATTTTAAGATGTATCCTTGTTTTCTCTGTAGGGAGGCCATCAGTTCCAGTGCTCAAAGCAATCGCAAAAGAAGGGTATGCAAATAAGGCTCAATTAGTGTGTACTTCTAAGGGGAACCCAAAACCAACCATCACGTTGAATGGTGACAGGTAATATGACATTATGGCCCGCACCACTATAGACACTTCTGAAGAGGTGTAGAGTAGTATTTATTACTGCTGTAACTGTAAGTCTGTGATATTTTCCTTTTAGCAAAAATACAAAGGAGGGCAAGAAAAATAAGTATAAGACCGAGAGCATTGTGAAGAGTGACAGTGATCATCATGATATTCCAAATATTATGTGCTGTGCCAATAATTCACTGGGAAAGGAATGCACTCAGCTTCATCATTTCGGTAGGTAATGTGTTGACATGATTTTTAATACACTAGCACATACACTACTTCAATACCGTTCCAATGTTTGGGGTCTGTACAGTTTTCAAATGAGTTGAAAAGTTTCTTATGCTCACCACAGCTGCATTTATTTGACCAAAAAGTAACATTTTGACTTGTCACTACTGAAAATTCTTCTGGAATTTTTCTAATATGCTAATTTACTAATTAATTAAGACACATGTCTTATTAATATCAATGTGGAAAACTTTTGTGCTGCTTAATATTTTGGGAAAAAACATAATAGATTCAACCGGATTCTTTGATTAATGAAATGATAACATTAAACATGTCTTTACTGTAACTTTAAAACAGTTTAAAGCATCCTTGCTAAATAAAGTTATAATGTTTTAAACAGACCACTGACGTTGTAGTATTGTGACAGTGTGTGTGTTTCCATGGTTCATGAGATATTAACATTGTGTCAGTGAACAAATGACCTTGCTATGAGACTGAAATGTTTTTCTAAACATTTGCTTTTTTATATAAGGAACAATGCTGTTTTATATATAAGAACCAGGGTTGCCACAACAACAAAATCTGCCCAATTGCTACTCAAAACTTCCTCTGTGGTGTTTTTAGGGAGGTCTCCTGGTAAAAAAAAACAAAACTAAATGCATGTTTTTTGGTTTTCCTATGGTAAAATTTGTATTGCAGGGGCTAAATAGGAATCGGCAACTCATAAAATATGTACGATTTTGTACAAATTAGCCACCTCTTAAAGAATGTACAAAATATCGTGACACTGAGCTGCAAATATCATGTTATTTTGGTCGCTTCAAGCCACAGACATGAAAAACAACCTGCGACAAAAGTGTTAAAGTAGCCCAACCTGTGGCAAAACCACAGACTTGGCAACCCTGATAACAACCCAAATACTCGCTTTGCAATAAATCCTTAAATATATATATTGATATATTATATATACTGCATGTGTGAATGTTAAAATTATACATTACCAAATTACTCGTACCTTAAATACAAAAACTTTGGATACAGAGTATTCAGATATAATAATATAATATCTGTATATACAATGGCAACAAGTTTAATAACTTGTTGCACAAGTTTAATAACTTGTAAGCACTGTTTGACAGCAAATATTATTTAGATGATATAGGATGTGGGTTATATAGGGGTTTGATGAAATCAAATTATATGGGTTGATGTTTTCTTCAGCCATATCAACCTGCAGCCCAAGCCTGGTTGACCATTGAAGCTAAGCAGGGTTAAGCCTGGTCAGTACCTGGATGGGAGACCTTCTGGGAAAACTAGGTTGCTGTTGGTAGAGGTGTTATAGAGACCAGCAGGGGGTGCTCACCTTGGGTCTGTGTGGGTCCTAATGCCCCAGTATAGTGACGGGGACACTATACTGTCCAAAGAGTACCGTCTTTCGGATGAGAAGTTAAACCGAGGTCCTGACTCTCTGTGGTCATTAAAAATCCAATGACACTCATCGTAAAGAGTAGGGGTGTAACCCCGGTGTCCTGACCAAATTCCCACTGGCCCTTGTCTATCATGGCCTCCCAATAATCCCCATCCATTGATTTGCTGTATCCTCTCTCCACCTGTAGCTGATGTGTGGTAAGCAAGCGCACTGGCGCCGTTGTCCTGTGGCAGCCATCGCATCATCCAGGTGGATGCTGCACACTGGTGGTGGTTGAGGAGAGCCCCCCACCCGTATCGGGTGTACGGCAATACACAGTAAAGCGCTATATAAATGCGTCATTCATTCATTCAAAACCTGTGAATTGTATTGGTTATCTTTCAGATCTCAATGGGGAAGGGGATGGACAAAAGGCCTCGACGATTTTCCTGAAATCCGGTCAGTCTTTGCTACTGCGATGCACCATAACCTCTATCGATCATCCTGAACTGAGATGGCACTTCAATAACACAGCGGTAAGACATAGATGCTAACCATAAAGAAATAGTCCATCAACGTTTCACTGCTCTGACCATTTGCTCATTTTTTTAAATTCAGATCAAGGGAATCACATCACTAGCTTTTGTAGACTGGACAGAATACTTCTTTATTGAAGCAGTAAACATGACACATAGTGGAGAGTATATCTGCGTCTCTAAAAACAACAAAACTAGGAACACCTATGTCAGAGTGCTCGGTAGGTAAAATCATTACCCATTCCATTAAACTGAATTTCTTTAAAAATGTTTATTTTAATGTATGATTTTTAAATAGAACACACAATGATCGATGCAGATTTAGTGCTCCCAAGTTGTGTACAGCATCAAAACTGAGACAACCATTTATTATGCATATAATAATGAAAGTGCTATTTTTGCCCCTCTTTTATCTATGATTCTTCCCTGACAGAAAATTATAAAATCGACATACTTCAGTTGAATGAGAACAGTAGCATACTAGCACGAAATAAGGCAAGCTTCTGCTTCCAGGCTCTGGTGTTCTCCTACCCAAAAGCCCAGTGTCACTGGATTACACCAAATCAAACCAAAATACAGTGCAGAGAGGCTCATTACCATAATTTTAATAGGTATTTTCCTCACGCAAATCATTTCAATGCAAATGATAGATTGTGTTGTTGTGTTTGCTTATTATTATTGTTGTTAATTCTCTCATCAGTACATTTAGGCTGTGTGACCCTGAAGCGGGCCAATATCAAATGCAACTAAAGCATCAGCACTATAGTGTCATAAGGAGCATGTCTCTCTGCATTTCAGGTGAGTGGTCAGAAACATTTGACTGAAAGAAATGAGATGTTAAATATGAAATAAGGATATATGAAATGCATTTTGCAGACAATCCTAAAATTTCAATAAAAGTACACAATGATTCAGATGTCGTCTCTTGTGAGACTGAAAGCTCTCTACCTATGAATGTATCCTGGAAGATCTGCCCATCACATACCAAGTAAGAAGCAGCAATGATCAATAAACATAAATTGTATGTTTTTTTTTATTTATCATTTATTAAACTCTTTATCTGTATATTTTTGCAGTTGTAATAACGGAGGCTGGGAAGAAATACCTGTTGCCCAGCCCAAGGTCATGGATTCAGATCAGTTCTGTCAGAAGAAAATTGACTTTGCCAGACCCAGATCGAACAGCGAGCACCATTTTATCAAATGCTGCATCTCTAATGTAGCTGGTGATGGATGTAGTGACCCAATACAACTTCAAACAAGTGAGTATAAACCCTAAATTGAACACTAGACTTAACCTATACATGGACGAGCATAGTCTTACGAAATTTGACTAAGAATTTGAACGGTTTGGTGTCAGTAAGTTTTAATTTATTCAATTACAAAAGATTTCTGTTTTAAATACAATCATTTTTGAACTTTCTATTCATTAAAGAATCCTGAAAAAAGCCAACGCAGAAATATTTGACAACTGTTTGCCTTCACAGTAGTAAATTACAGTTGCAGAATATACTTGAATTATAGAATATACTTGTTTTAATTTGTAGTAAAATTCCACAATATTACTGTATTTTTCAGAAAATAAATGCTTCCGAAACAAAAATATCTTCACAAATCTCAAGCCCCAAACTTTTGAAGTGTAGCATGTGAACTATTCACCGTTTATTTACATATTTCAATATGTAAATATGTGGGAAATATTTTTATGCCACATAGAGAGGAAAAGACTTAAATATGGCATGTTTCAAAAAAGCCCCGGCCCTTATTTATAGCAGTCTGAGCAGCTTTGAAAAGTGTTTTGTATTGGGCACTTTTTTTTTAGGGATTTAAATACATAAAAACATTTACATTTGTTCTTTCTGGCATGATTTAGATATCACACATTTTCTGCCAATGTTAGTTCAGTAATCAACCCTAAGTTTCATTCCAGATAAATGTTTAACACAGAAGTCGAGTCACGATTTTAGCTAAATTAGTTTTTTCACCTGCTGTTTTCCCTCAGACGTCCCCAGTATTGATTATGTGATTTGTTTCCTGGTCATCGTTGTTCTCCTCATTATCATCTTTGCCTTAATCATCTTCATCAGAGTTAAGGTACTTATACTTATACTTATACCTGATTCTATCATAATAACAAACAAAAACTTATAATCATAGATCTTACCTCTTCAAACACATGCTCTCACTCGTTTGTTACAGAAGCCTGGATACCAGTGTCAGATCCAGATGATTCAGATGATCGGACCCAACGACAATGACTACATATATATTGATTTCAGGGAGTTTAAGTATGACCTGAAATGGGAATTTCCACGAGAAAATCTTGAGCTTGGTAAAGATCACCAGAAACTTTCTTTAGACTTGCTATATATAACTTATTAGGTGTTTTGAATTTGTTCTATATGCTGTGTGCTGTGTCCAAAGGCAATGAGCTGGGATCTGGAGCTTTTGGGATGGTTGTCCAGGCTACAGCTTATGGGATCAGCAAACCAGGAGTGTCTATTCAGGTAGCAGTAAAAATGTTAAAGGGTAAGTATTAATATAACTAGCATGAAGTCTCTACAAAGCTAAATAAATAAATTGTATACCGGTATATGACGGGTAAACATGTGCTTTGTGGATTAAACAGACAAGCACCAGGCAGTGGAAAAGGAAGCTCTGATGTCTGAACTGAAAATGCTGACTCATATTGGACACCATGAAAACATTGTTAACTTGCTCGGAGCTTGTACAGGCTCAGGTAAGATTTGGAGAAGTCGTGGGTTTCTGATTTATATCCTCTATACTGGAGACAACAGCATTGGTTCCAGTAATATTTTTTATATTCATTTTTTAAAAAGTCTTTGTTAACAAGTCATTTAATAAAACTTTAATTTGCTGCCAATATTTGAAAATCTTAAAGAAAGTCTGTTTACCATAAAGGCTTAGTGAGAGAAAGAACTACAACCCCATGAAGCATTATGAATATCACACATAAATCATAAAACTGTTCAAAGTGGTTGATTATATCTATAGAAACAATATATACAAATATTACAGCATTATGTAGTTTTTCACAATAAATAATAATACAAATATATGGAAATAATGTGAACAGATGGCTTGAACAAATGCATATACCGTTGAATTTGCAACCTTAGAGTTTCTGTCAACATTTCTGTCATTAAAGTTACAATTAAAATAATTATCCCTATAAAGGTAATGAATAGGTTTTTGTACTTGATTATGATTGGTCGGTTGTATGTTTGACCATCAACTCAGGATTATATACAACCAGCCAGTTTTACTAGCATTTATTTGTTTGTTTAAAATCCACAGGTCCTACTTACCTGATCTTCCAGTACTGCTGTAATGGGGATCTCTTGAACTATCTGAAGAGCAACAGGGAAAGTTTTCACAAATATCTGACAGACGCTTTCAACAGAGACAGATTCAGGGGCCTCTACCACAACTTCCAGGAGAAGAGAAACTCCAGGTTTGTATAAAAGATATAGTGAATCACAGCAGTGGCCTTTTTCGACAAAGACAAAAAAACAGATGCGTAAGAGAGGGAAACTAATATATTGTGCTAAAGGGGAACTATATGTGTGAAGGTGTACATAAATGAATACACTGTCGTACAGTTACTGTAAATGTCTGTGTACGTCTTCCTTCCTGTTGCATCTCCACAGTGAGTATATTGAGCCTGATAACAAACTATACGTGCACATGACTCCCTCAACCAAAGAACAAGAAAACGAGGTGCTCCTCAGACCCAGCATCAGCTCAGTGTCTACTATTGAGGGTACATGATAAATATTTAGAGTAAGCAAACATGATTGTTCATTGTATTAATGCTCAATAAACAACTATTTATGTCCATTCCATAAAGAAATTCTTGAATTTGAAGACAGCCCTCAAGAAGAGGAAATTCAGAGTCTCACCTATGATGACCTTTTGAGTTTCTCTTTTCAAGTTGCAAAGGGCATGGAGTTCCTGTCCTCTAAAAATGTGAGCTTAACTTTCTCATAATGTTTTTCTACTTCCTTTCATTTAACAGATAAAAGCAACAGTTATAAAAACTCATTTTTTCACTTTTTTTTTTGATGTTATCACTGAATAACTCATGAGCATGTTACAACAGCTTCTGTATGTTACATTTTTATTCACATAAGAAAACACATAATAAGAAAAATCGTCTCCGAGTGCTTTATTTCTTGATGTGTTTTTTCATATTGTTGTATAGTTTATGTAAAAAAAATCTAAGTGAATCATTTTCTGCCTACAGTGTATCCATAGGGACTTGGCAGCAAGAAATGTTTTGGTGACACACGGCAGACAGGTGAAGATCGGTGACTTCGGCCTCGCAAGAGACATTGAACATGACTCCAACTACGTTGTAAGAGGAAATGTAGGTAGTGTGCAAACAATAGTCATTATGTGACTGGCCTTTATTTAGCTGACTTTTAATTTTTTATATGATATTTTTGCAGGTGCGTTTGCCTGTGAAGTGGATGGCTCCCGAGAGTATTTTCAAAGGGCTTTACACAATGCAGAGTGACGTCTGGGCCTATGGCATTCTGCTATGGGAAATCTTCTCTCTAGGTGTCTTTCTCAAATCAATTCAATTCAAAATTGCTTTATTGGCATGATTGCAAAGATACAATATATATCTCTCTCTGCTGTATATAGACGGTTTCGTCCGGCGCACGCGCCTGGACCGAAGTTAACTTCCGGTCTGAGTTTGTTTATCGGTGTGGTTAGTGTCGCCGGCTACAAACGCAGCTAATGTTGATTTAATGAAGTTAGTCTCAAGTTATTGTGCTGTGGGACGTATTTCCCACACATCTATTAATTTACTTGTGGCGACCTGCCTCGATATCAAAATGACAGAGCACGTGATGCAATGTAAAAAATCAAACGAGGTGTCAGTGTTTTTATGTCACTTTATTTTTTGAAGGAACACAGAAATTACAATTTTAATGCTCAGAACCGTTTCGTCTACAGCCGTTAGCGGAAAACCTCAATTTGTCGTGCTTAAAGCGCCTCCTGCTGGCAGAGAATGAGTTAGCATTTTTAATGAACCCGTCCTATTTACGCAGCAAACATATCTTGCTTGTTATCAAAAAATAATCTAGTCTAGAAGGACTTAGCTGTTGTAATTGATTCTATTGGGAATTCTACCGGAAGCAGAGTTAGGGCCACAAAAGTACGCATGCGCAGTAACGTTTATGTTGTTGAAACTGTCTATACAGCTTTTGTATTGAGCCAAAAATATTCCTATAAATGATTTCTGATTAAAAATATTAACACATTTTGTGCTCACTTTTAGGAGTCACCCCATATCCTGGCGTATCTGTGAATGACACATTCTACAGGATGATTGAAAGTGGATATCACATGGAGCAACCATATTATGCTGAGGAATCTGTGTAAGTACCACTATATAATATATATGCATACATGTATATACACATATTTATATATATATATATATATATGTATGATAATGGAGTATGATATGTAAAATGTGTTTGTGTTTGTTTAGTTACAAGGTAATGTGTCGCTGCTGGATGGTTGATCCGGTCGACCGACCTTGTTTCTCCAAGCTTGTAGCGTTCATGGAAAAAGAACTGGCTGATTTGGAAGAAAGGGTGACTTTTGTGTAAAAAATGTTTTGTAAAAAATGTTGGCTAAATTGTTGGTGGATGCACACTCACTGTGATATCTGTTTCCAGCTATATTACAATGTCGGAGGATGCCACAATGACATAACATACCAGAATGCACCCGTGACCCCTGATACTACATTGATGGAGAAAAAACAGGATGTTTGCCAGTCTGACACTGAAATTCTGATAAAAACAAAGCCGTGGACATTCCTGGATCAGTAAGAACAGAACATCTTGTTTGAACATAGGAGTTAAAGCTCTGCATTAAGGAAACATAATGTATAACTTGTGCTTCTATATTAGCCACTTACACAGCCACCAACAATGTGTTTCATGTTTTTTGATTTAGGGTTAATAACAAATTTTCAATTTTGTCCATGAGTGTTTACACTGTAGTTAACAACATACAGCATTTGAATGTTGTTTTGTGCATAAAGCTTCTTTAGGGATTAAAGAAGAACCTAATATTATATATATATATAACCTTCCCAGTTTCAATTAGAATTCTAGATATTGTATCTTATCACTGTAACAGCTGATGAATAACCTGCTTCTGTACTCTATAATGAAGGCTTACAAGAGATGCTGTGTTTGAGAAGTACAAAAGATTATTAATTATTTTAGTTTTTGCTGCAATTAGCAGATAAATTGCTCTATTTTTATGACAAAAAAAAAAACCTTTATCTTAATGTTGCATTATATTTATTCAATTATTTTAGCTGTTTGTGGTTCAATCATTATTTTTGAAATAATATTTATCATGTAATAAGAATAGTCTGCAGTGTGCTTAGTTATGCTTATTCTTAACATAGCTTCTATTTCAGTGTGTCTTTTTAAGAGTCAACAACTCAAAATCAGTCCAAACACCTGTTTAGGTTAAGCATTCCTAACTTTTTCAGTCCACTGAGACATAATTAAAAATATTGAAATAGGCCTATATTTGTATGTAAGGTTTAAAATGCAAATAAAACACAATATAAACTGCACATTTTGTGTCTTATGATTTTGCATACCTTAGTGTTTTGGAAAAGGCTGTATCAGACACCTAGAGGGTGGCGCCACGATGCATGATCTAGTGACAGCATGGGGCGTTGTAATATTTTAGATATTTGATATTTATTTTTTTATATTAAACATAAGACCAGGAAAACATATTTGGGGTTGTTTTGTCCTTATTTGTCCTAAACGCTGTTATACAACCCTTTTTAAATGTAATCAAACCTATTATAATATGGCCATTATATTTACATTGCCATGACATAGCATAGGCCTACACATAAACATAAAATTAAAAAGTGAAATCTAAACCCAAGTACTGTAACTGTGTGTGTGTGTGTGTGTGTGTGTGTGTGTGTGTGTGTGTGTGTATGTGTGCACCTGGTATTTATCACCTTATGGGGACCAATTGTCC
>JAUMHQ010000090.1:9853388-9865060 GCA_032361165.1 Enteromius paludinosus | reverse complement strand
CACATACAGTCTGTACAGTATAAACATCATTACACCTATGGAATGTCCCCATAAAACATGTAAACCCAACATGTGTGAGTGTGTTTAGTGAAGCTGTTAAGTTGTATTTCTCTATTAAGTCACTTTCAGTCACGTGATTTATTCTCATTAGCCATATTTATGCTCATTAGTAATGATGGTAAATACAAAACATGAACAAAGAAAACCATTTTTCCAAGAAATCCAAGAACTTTGGATTTGATTAATAGCGTACCAAAAAATGTTTTACTGATCTCATCTCATGTAGCACAGGCCAGGCCTACAAAATTCAAGAATGGTGTATATTTTGTATGCTACATTTAGACTCTTATATTAAATGGCCTATTGCAGTAGTTGCCCCAAGGGACGATGACCTCTTCCAATATTGGCTTTTGCCATTTCCCTACAGGTAGAGGACACGCGCTGGAGCAATGGACATGAACATAGTAAATGCTCTAACATACGAGGATTTTGTGAACCTATTCGGTAATGCGGTTGAGAAATGCCCCCTCATTCCGGCTGCAATATGGTCCCACCGGCCATTCAAAGATGTAGCAGACATCGAGGCTCACATAACGGGATTCATTCACAGTCTACCAGACTCAGGTGATTTCTTCTGCGTTGTCTATTTACCATAACCAGGCTTCCTAATGTTTTAGTCAGGCACAGTCGTTTATTTACCGGGTAGGCCTAAATTACATGTGTTCAGGTAAAGAGGGCATTTTGCGGTGTCACCCTGATTTGGCGGGCCGGGACCTCCAGAGCGGAACTCTAACACACGAGTCTCAGGAAGAGCAGAGTCAAGCCGGTATGACCACACTGGACACCGCAGAGATTCGCCAAATGTACCGTCTAAACTCGGAGTACAAGAAGCGCTTTGGCTTCCCTTTTGTCATATGTGCTCGTCTCAACAACAAAGCTGATATTTTGCGCCAACTGTCTGAAAGATTGAAGAATGACCATGCAGCGGAACGAGAGCGCGCGATCGAAGAGGTTAAAAAAATCTGTAGCCTCAGGTTACGCAATATTGTCCTCTCTGACATTCAAACCAAACTGTAAAAAAAAAGTTACCGTTCCAAAAATGTTTACTGCCATCTGAACATTCTGTGTTCTGAACATTCAAAAAGTATAGGACTTTAAATGTGTTTTGCTACATTTTCTAACGTTCTATTTCATCATTTTCAAACATTTTGGAATGTTCAAATCAAGTAACATCCGACTGAAACGTTCCATGAATTATGTAATGTTAAGGTTTTGAGCACATGAGCCTCTTCAAAACCGGATAACTTTAAATTAACTTTCTACTAACGTACTGTACAGTAGGAATATTTGTAGGCTACAGAACCTTGCCAGGAGGTTGATGACGTTCCTTGTTAGTTGGGTTCTGGTGCCTCTAACCAAATAAAATATCATTAACTATTCTGTGATGCTCTGTAAAAATGTACTAAAGAGAAGTATGCTTTTGCCAATGTACTCTCAGTGATCCTACAAACAGCTTGCTATGATTAATTAATACTGAATAATTCCAATAAATGAATTACTGCATTCCAAATTGTGCTTTTCTGTCGCGTTGGTTAATAAACTTTGGGTTATGAAAGCAATAAAAAAATAATAATTTACTATTAAAAGAAATAACATGATCCCACACTGCACACATGCTTTTAATTTGTAGCTACATAAATAGTGTGAAGGTTATTGAAAGACATTTTATGATAAGAGAGATGTTCACTTTAACTTGTATTTAACTTTTCATTGTCTATATATAAATACGAAGGCTATTATAATAATGTCCAATAATGTTTTGCTAATGAACGTTTGCTGATGTCATGGATTTGTATTACACAGGAACACCTCCTAAGAAACTTACTCCAGGGGAGTTTCGCCTCTCACACAATGAGATCGCCCCCTACTGTCAATCCTTTAGTGTCGCTGTACAGATTTACAGGATTTGACTAATTCTTGTCATTGTCACTGGCACACTTTTACTTCCACTCGTCGATGGCAGGCTGACAGATTGTGTTGTTGACACGTGTCTCTTCTGGTCAGTGTTTGTTTGACGGGTCTTGTGGGACTGGATGTAGGTGAGAGTGCAGGGGTGAGGGGGGTCCCGTTCCCGGAGCGACACACGTCTCCTCCTTCAGATCTCCGGACGTGATGGAGGAATCCTGCTCGGGATCCACTCCTCTGGCTCTCCTCTTGTCCTCCTCCTTTTTCCACTTCATGCGCCGGTTCTGGAACCAGATCTTGATGTGTCTCTCGGTGAGGCTGAGTGTGAGCGCGAGCTCCACGCGGCGCGGGCGCGAGATGTATTTGTTGAAGAGAAACTCTTTCTCGAGCTCGAGCAGCTGCGCTCTGGTGTACGCCGTCCGCGTGCGCTTGTTCTCCTCCGCCTCCACCATGTACGGCCCTAAAACAGAATAACAGGAGTGAAATTTGAGCAAAGTCATGTTTTCGACACAGACACACCATTTCCCTCTGAGGATATTACAGTTTGAAAGATATCTAAACGTTTGATCAAGGCGTTATACAAAATAAAACTCAACTCAAAGGTCAACCCTCCTAAATGAAGTCAGTAGCCTACAGTTCATGTAAAAAAGAGGACTACCTTAATCCAGGTGTTTTAGGCTGAAAATAATATGCATTTAAACCAGTTGTTTCAGGCTGAAAACAAAAATGCATTTTACTCGAATTATGCTTTTATTTCAACAGGCCACTTTTGCTGTCAGGCCTATTAGATTCAATGACAAGAAATAGCCATGGACTCGACTGAAAGTTGCGTTTCCGTCAATTTAGGATTAAATCATGCAGGATTTGGTGAAATTTGCCGTACATTCACCGCTAGAAATTTTATCCGATGTCTGATGGTTTTTCAAGTATTGCCTTTTCGTTTTCGAATCAAAAATAGGCTACTAATTCAGGAAATAATAGTCCCTTTAAAAATCCACTCTTTCAAAGTAAAAGAAACCGAGATAATTTTAATTTTTCATTCATTTTTATTGTTCCAAAAAAAGGATGCCTTGCAATGATCAATCAATATTTATGTTTATCAGGCCATTCATTTAGCCTAATCCCAAAATAATTAGGCGGGGTATTTAATAATTACAGCTATATGACAAATTCTCATTAGGCTATACATTATATAGGCTAGGGAATTATTTCTATAATGTTATGATGTTTACTTTGATTTTACGAGTTTTTTTACTATTACAAAATTTACAGTCGTAACATTTTACAGTAAATATTAACATTGTTAGAATTTAGAATAAAGGTCAGGCAATTAAAAGCCATCAACTGTGCAATATAGAATCACACAAAAGTACAAAAAAAACTAACTAGACTATTTAGTCTGTTTGGGGGGGGGGGTGATTTTACAATTTCTATGTGGCTTAAACTGAATGACCACTCAAGAAAAATGGCATTAGTCTAGTGATTAGGACAGTAACACTTTTTCAGGGCCGCGTTTCAGCATTAAAATATGCAAAATGATGCCTTTGGGAAACCCACCCCATTGTCAGAACCCTGGTCCTCTATATTTTTGCATATGAATTTAGAATCAACTAAAATTAAGTTCGGTTTTTGTTATTAAAAATATAATGATCTATTTTCAAATGGAAATTTTGTAACACAATTAAGCACTCAGTAAGGCCCGCTTTCATTTTGTCAAAAGTTAATTGTTAAACATACAAATGAATGGCCGAAGTACGAGAGTTACCTGTCCACTGTCCTTTCCAGGCGTGCGTGTGAGATTTGGTTGACTTCATCCACGGGAATGGCAGATGATATCTGTTCCGATCCCCGCACAGGTCAAGAGAGTCTCCGTAACCGCCGAGCGTCTGCAGAGATGTCTGCGGAGTCTGGGGAAGGTGAAGATGAGGCCCCGCCAGATCATCGCGGGTCGACAGGTTATAAGAACTAATGTCGGTAAGATTTGGCTGGTCCTGGCCGCCCAAGGACGGCGTTGCGTAGACGGACTGAGTCTGTCTACTCATATACAGACACGGCGGAGGGTTTTGGCTGTAGTCTTCGTTGGGATGTCTCTGGAAGGCGCAAGAGTCCTTGTACAGGTGGTTAGGAGGGTAATAGTGCTCTTCCCGATTCATGATTGCCACAGACCGGGGAAACCGTGCTGTACACGAGCACATGAGCCAGCGCCCTGCCCCTGATCAGGACCTCTGCTCTACCTGCAGTCTGAGCGTCTGGCGCCGATCGAGGGCCTCATAGGTGTGCCACCGTGACCATGTGACCCTGCTGCACCATTGGTTTCACTGTTTACACAAAGCTGTCAACTGGCAGTAGATTCTGTACGTGTTTCCTTTCGACTGCCCCACGGTTTGACAATAATTGAACAGAACTGACCATGCTCAAATCAATGCCCTTGGCAAACACTTTTTTGTTTGCCTGCGACTATATGTGCTACACCTGCAGTTGTTAGATTCTACAGGTGAATCTGAGAAACAGTATCTCTGATCTCCGCAGAAAACCGACCGGGTATAAAACAATAAATGAAGAATAAAAAAAAAAATATTGATAAAACATAACTAACTTCCAAAAGTGGAGAGACAGGTTCGATTATCACTTATATATCACTTCAGACCTACTTGAGCTTTAAGCAAAAACTACATATGACAGTAGCCTAAAGTAACTTGGCATCGATGAATAACATTTAATGTCGTCCATGGAAACGTACTCCAGCGCAAAATGTTATTTAGTGGGAAGATGTTTATAGAAATTGAAAAATATTATTTGTGAAAGTAGTAAAAACGTTTTGATCATGTTTTTAGTGTGGCATGGTGTTTGGGGGGGTCTAAAAGTGCATATTTGTTCTTACATATAGGGTACGTTTATACACGGCTTCAAAAGTATCGATAAAAAAATCAAGTTATAAGTTATTCAAGGCACATTTTCACCTGAAGGCGAATACTTGCGTTTAGATATAATTTAGCCTACCTATTAAACTTTTTTTCTCGTAAAAGAGCGCAAGAGCTTCTAAACCTGCACATTAAGAGGCACCATTAAGTTCTTGTTTCGTAAAATCTGGACACTGGCGACAAGGGCAATCATTACGCACACCTCTCAACATGTTGTCCGTCTTTTGCTTTAACCAAGCTTACCTGCCATTAAGCACACCCGTCCACGGTCCATTAAACTAAAGTCCTCGTGGATAAATAAAAACGAGCTGTTCGGTGTAAACGAATTAACATGGAGAGTGAAACAGAACTCAATTAGTTAGAGATGTGTGCGCAACGTGAGCACACGCCAGTCAGTCAGATGTTTGGAGAGGTCGGAACAACCAACAAGAAACGGGCAGCAAAAGGTGATTCTCAATTAGGGGAACATCCCAACAATGTTGAAGCAACAAAAATAATTATTAAAAAAACAAATAATATATAGATTTTTTTTAAAAATTGTATATCTAATTTGTCTTCATTTTATAAAATAGTTTAAACCTTTCTAAATTAGCACGTTAGTAAAAAGTTTTGTAATCGGAAATTTTATTCTTAGACCAATTATTTATTCAGAATTCCATCTGGGCATCATTTCGATTCGTTTGCATGCATGCGAGAATGAATGGATAGCCTTAATAAATAAAGAGTTAAGATTGACATTTAAATATTTTTTTCTTTACTACAACCTTGCTTTTTTCAAAACTTTAAAAAGTGACAATCAAATTCATCAAACATTCATGACTTGCATCTCATAAACGACATAGCATGTATTTATATGCAAAAATGGACGTTGGCGTGTATATGCTACGCACGTGTTTGGCGTGCATATGATACGAAATTTGTTGGAGTGCATATGACACGCAGTTTTCGCGTACATGTGAAATGCATCTACCTCACAACCCAAATCCTACCCATCGCGTAGCATATGCACGCCAAAGCTAATTTATTTGCGTATCAATACCACGAGTTTTCGTTTTTATTTGGCATACTATTCATACGCACTTTCATGAGATCGGGTTGGAATATATGACACAGTGCTGTGTTTGCCTGGACCTCTTCAAATGACAATAATGGCACTTTCTCTCCTATCTTAATGGGGCTCTCATGCGCCGTCATAAAGTTCAGGCAAATCCATTCCTCGCAAATCAAGCCTTGTAACGACGCTTAATGGTGTTTATATATGACCTCGTTTGAAAAGGGAAGGAAACCGTTATCCGCGACTATTTTCACAATGTTGAAAGAGTACAAAAGGTTTTATGAAGCGTGAGTGAGACGACGCTATTTGGAATCATATCCATGGAAGGTTATGAGAGGGATAATGGTGTAAAGTGATATGTAATGCAGATTTGCCATGCCAGAGAGGAAATACACAACTTAAGGCACTGGTACATAAAATCGGCTAGCAATTAAAATGCGTTTTGAGACTTCAGATAAAATGCAATAAACCAGTTAGGAGACACGCAAAAGCGTTCTGAAACCACTTGTATGTTTGAGTAGGAGTAATGTGCAGCTATAAATGTCCAAGTGCGACTCGATAATGGGAGTTCAGATAAATCATAATGGTACAATTGCGTTATGTAAAGCGACACGTAATCAGACGTTGATAAACCCAGTGGCCTACCCCCGAGATGCTTTGTCTATAAAACTGAAAGGAAAATGCAGTTTTGGCTACCCGTGTAAATAGCTACTGCAGTTTTTGATTAACCTAACATAGCCTACGTGTATTTTGACTGAAAAAACACGTGGGGAGGTGCGAGCAACCAGGTGGATCACGGAAACTGAGCCTTTTTACTTTCAGACTCTTTGATAAGAAACAATCCGCGGCAGAGAATGGATGGCGATAAAATATGCTTGCTTAGTGGCGACAGTAAGCTTGGGCAAACATGTCGAACCACCGCAAAGGAATGATAATGACATTTAAAATCAAATCTCAGGCGTAATAATTAATGTTGTGAATGGACGAATGACAGAAAAGACGTCGACAAATACGCGCGTTTATTGCACAAACGTTCATTTCAAAACGTTTTTTTTTTTAACCAAAGACCACTATTGAGAAAATATTAATTATTGCAGATGTATTGCTTATAATTACAACTGTAGCTACAAACATCATGTTTATTGCTGGTTAAGTTTTAATTTTCAAAAAGCGATAATGCATTGTACACACACACAGAAATTATGTTTATACAAACATTAAATTAAATATAACAAACAAGAAAACAAGTTTAAATAGTTCTGAAAATCGTCTTTGCAAGTCAAAAATTATAATAATCTCAATAATCAAATTCCGCCGTTTAGTTGTTTTAAAATGCTATTTTAATATTATTGTTCAGCAATATAACGCAAATGAAAATATTGCATTCAATGTGACATGTAGAGAGCTCATGTGTGCTCAAAACAAAAACGCTATAAAAGAAAGTGTTACATCATTTCCCCCCTCTTGCAGAGTATTTTTTGACATCTGGGGAACTGTCCCGCTCTGGTGAGCGAGATCGAGTCCTTTTTGACCTCCGGGAGAGGTGAGGGGAGTGTCGTCTTCGGGATGGTGAATGATTGTGTGAGGAAGGGCGGTGTTTGGAACTGCGTGGATGAGAGTCAGAGCGGTGTCTTCTGTGTGAATAGTCTTTTTTGTGATCGCACTTTTCACAGTCCGTGTTGCGATGTTTTTCACAAGCTCTTTTGTACCTATGTCCGTCTCTTTCCCTCTCCGAGGAGCGCTGGTGGGTCACAGCAGAGGAACGAAGAGTGTTCAGCAGAAAGCGCTTGTTTGTGCTTCCCAGCGGACATTTCATCCTAGAAAACAGGGATTTAACCAGCTTTCAGATGCATGATATATGATATAAAGCTTTCTAAACTGTAATGTGTCATTCAAGGACAGCTAAAACTATGTTCCGCACATATGCACACGTACCATCCAGTGGCTCCCATTGTCTCCGCACGGACTTTCGCTCTGCTAGTTTCTTTAAGGAGCTCCTCCACTGCTTTCCTGTTAGAGGGAATAATATTTACATGAGCGAGATACACGGGTAATTGTACTTCTATAGCGTTAATGCTTAATAGTATTAACTGTACATTGCACTTTCTTACAACTGCCTTTGCAACAAAACAGATAACGCCACAAAGCACATGGTTGATTTTTATATGAATTAATAATTCCTTTCTTGTACGATATCGGAGATGATTGTTACACGTGATACCTGACAACATGATTTGCACCCAGCCGGGTCACACATTTAACATAACTTCATAAATTAGCTCACTAAAACGGTTGCAAACAACAACAAAAACAGTATTTTAAGGGATGTCATACCTCTCTAATTCAGTTTCATCCATGATTTATTTAAACTTAAACGTATTCAGGTCTTAAATTTTAATTCGTATCAGCTCCGCTTGCTAACTGGTGTTATTTACTATAAGTTACTTGAGGACCCAAATGAGGACCCCGTTTGACTTAGTCCTTGTTCATAGTCCTAAACTAAATTACGGCTGCAAAAATATATCCTACTTCATCTGCGGGAATAAGCATGACAGTAAAATGATTTTTTTTTAACGTTTTTGTATATATAATTAATAACTACATAACACACACAGTTTATGTTACGTTCCACTGTCGCATTTCAATCAGGCACCTAATGGTCACACCTGCTATTCGATTGACAGCGCGAGTGCCCGCCTCCATGCTGAGCCCGACAGACGCTCCTGGAATCGGTTCTTTTGAACAGTTCGTCTGAATGAAGCGGTGCAAGAAGGAGTCGGTGAGTTCTTTACGTCATTACATGGTCCCTTGGCATATTACATGCTCTAAAACGCTCCAGTGCATCCTCCAAAAAGCTATTTATTGTCATTTTCTCTTATGATTTAATAAATAAGGTCTTTATTTTAATATCAAGCAAAAATAAAATTCATTTATATCTCTTGGTTTTAAATGAATTAATTATGTTTAAAATTAACCTATATAGTTAGACCAGTTTTGGTTTGCCTTTGCATTTGTTATTGGTGATAAATCATACAATCAAGTCATAAATATTATTTCCAGAACATTTTTATTTAACATTTTTGCTATTCGGCTATAAAATAACTTTATCAATCTAATTCTCAGTTACATTAAATCATTTAACTGATCCTTTTTTTCGAAGCGACTTACAAGTAAGGCTAATAAAAGCATTTAAACCAAATAAGAGCAACAATATGTTGTTTAATCTAAGTGCTGTGACATGTCCCGGTTAAGTTTATTGTTTTAATTATAGGCGTAATAAACAAAAATAAAAAATTTAGATAAACTATAAATAGAGAGCTAAAGTTTTATTGCAGGCTATTTTAAGAACTTGAAATAACATATATTTCATTTTTTATATTCATTCTATTACTCATATTCATTTTATACATAGTTCACTCCAAATGCATTTAATAGTGAAAGAGACGGTTCTCGGTTCAACGAGTCGGGCAGTTTTTAACTCGAGAGCCGCTGGGCCGATACATGCAGTAACTGTTTAGACCAGTGTGATGAACCGGTTCGATTGATTCGTTCAAATGAGTCGACTCAAAAGAGCCATTCGTTCACGAATCGGACATCGCTACAAGACAGATACGGGGGTGTTTTGACGTGCGGATGCGGCTCGGGCAAGCTGCGGTGGATGTGAAAGAGCTCCACGATTCTCCCCTCTCGGGGCCAGAGTTCACATCCGAAGGGAACGCGAATAGGTAACGTTATTCAAATACTCATATCATCACCCGCCGATCCTTTATTACTACACGCATTTTGTTAGATGTCATTGTCGCCTATTGTACGGGCGATAGCACATAAAGAGAGAGAGACAGTAAATCAAAAAATGCACAGCGAACCGCTCTGTAACAATAATAATGAGATATCGATATGTGCATGTATCATAGATCCGGATTGGATACGCCTTATTAACGAACCAATTCATGCAGGTGGCATCCACAGACATTGTAATACAACAGAGAAAGCGTCGCCCCCCTCCCTCCATTTATTTATTTGTGTTACTTACCTGTTTGTGAATGTGCAACCTTCCTGTAAAATAAGGTCAATGTATTGATTTGGGAAAGCCATGCGAGGTGGGTGTCAAATATGGTGGTTTTGTGACTGCAGAATGGAAACATGTCATTGCTACTGAAAGCCGTTTGCTCAATAAATAAGTCTTTAGAGATCATTCTGCATGGAGCGTGTCAGATATTGTTTGCTTCCTTCGCAGATGTTTAAAGATCAGCCATTCATTTGCATTATTTGATGTCAGCTCAGCTGAACAAACATTTAATTCTTCATCCGCCAGGCAGCCAGATAAGCGCGAATGTGCCATTTTGCAAGTGAGAACACAGACAACTGTGACAAGCAGCTAAAGATACAAGGATACAACAAGTGAGTGGCCTTGAACAGCCCTTGCGGTCAATATCTAAACACTCCCTTGTGATTAAAAGTCATCAGAGGATCCAGCATGGAATAGAAATACTAATGGCAGCTGCCCAAAGGCCATTCGGCATTCCAGCCTTATGTAATGAAGTCCCACATCATGCTATCAAGGGATGAGGTTTAAGCACAAGCTGCCTCGTTTAGACCCGGCTATCCACATTAAGACATTTACAGTGCGCGGGACGAGTGTGCATGGCTATGTGTGTCTGATGAGACGTTGACAGGGCTTTGTAGTGAGAACAGAGAAGCCTTGTGTCCTCATGTTTTATTCATGTCCAGCTGCAAGATAAAAACAGAGGCAGGTAGTCACAGAGATGCCTTCGACAGACCAAGCGTGGGGCTGCTCGTGGATGCACAGCTGTCGGATATCGTGAATACAGGCGAAGGTTGTAGTTATCGCTGGCCCAATAGAATGCCCCCTGCTGTTTGGTGGCCTCGAAAAGCCAATTATTAGAAGCCTGTTTTGTATCTTTTAGATGCTACGGCCCCCCAAATTTGACCATACTCCCATTTTAATACTGAACGTTCTCAAGGCACAGTTTAAAGTTTAAAAATGTATATGTACAATATCATTTGAACAATATCAGTTTCTATTACATGTAAACAGGTTATATGGGATATTGAACAGACGAAAACGAGTCAGTGAGGGATATAGTCTTCACACACACACACTATATGATCTTAACTTATGACTTTCCATTGAACGCACTGTACTTCTATCCCTCACAACCTCATTTTCATTCTTGTCAAAAATTTAATATAGTGCTCCCCCACTAAGGTCTATAACATTTTTTGGCCTGCTCACTACATCTCAGTAATGTACTGTTAAATGTATTGTTTATTTATGTCATGTTTTATTTATTTTTCTATTAGTTTTTCACAGACCCCAGTTTGAAAAACCCCTGGTGCAGCTCACAAACACCAGAAACATTCTGTCATATTTACTGACCCTCATGTTCTTCCACTCCTGTGCGACTATTTCTTTCAGCTAACACGGTTGTCAAGATTTTCTGTGAAAAATGGCTAGTAAACCAGTGTATGATTTGAAATACAGCACACAGATCGGTTTTATGTTCGCTTTCTGGAGGCCCGGTCATTCACCTTAATTATTCTGAAAAAAATATTTTTCAGAAATTTGAAAAATACTCTTTCACTAAAGTAAAAGCCGTTCCTTTAAAGGTGCCGTAGAATGCATTGAGAGAATGTTCTCTGATATGTACATAGAAGGTATGTAGCTTAGGTAAGGGGAAAAAATGCCCAGAAACGGTTTTACAGGTCCA
>JAUMHQ010000090.1:9815988-9836448 GCA_032361165.1 Enteromius paludinosus | reverse complement strand
AAATTAAGGTTATGGAGTGGCCAGCCCAATCCCCGGACCTTAACCCAATAGAAAACTTGTGGGGTGACATCAAAAATTCTGTTTCTGAGGCAAAACTAAGAAATACAGAGGAATTGTCGAATAATCCGTGGCTGGAATACCTGTTTACGGGTGCAAACTCCATGCAGCACAGATGTGAAGCAGTTCTCAAAAATAGCGGTTATTCAACCAAATATTAGTTCAGTGATTCACAGGAAATCTAAATCTTAACGTTTTTTCAGTTTATGAAGTAAATATTTGAGTTTACATTGAAAGGCAGACACGGCTTTTTTTTTTAACTGCCCAATATCACTTTTTCCATCATTTTCTGTAAAGTAATTCAAATAATTTATTGTTTTTCTTCATGTTTTCAAGTAAAATATAATGTGCAGTGTTCCCAATAAATGGAAATAAAAATATTAAAAAGAATTCTGAGCTTTACTCACGTTTAAAAAAACACTATTATTTTGAACAACTGTATAAAGCTTTTTCATTAGAATAATCATGGCGGATAGTAAGACATGCAAATTAATAGAAAAGCAAACTGAATGCAAAAACAGCAGTTACATCTTGTCCAGCTGGTTAATAAAAAGTATATAATACAAGGACTATTTGGAGTTGGGATAACCTCCGAACCCTAAGTGCGATAACTTTTTAAAAGCTCATCGTCATATGTTTCTACAATGTATATATTTTGAGGCAGATTGCTGGCAACAGCCATTGTAGGATTGATGGGAGGTGGTCTTCGTGTCCTCTTCACTACTTCTAAATTTAAGACGGATATGCCCACCATTTAAGATTTTCTTCTAAATTGGCAAGTTAGGAGCTACTTTTAGCATTAAGAGATTTTGTGAACACGGGCCCAGATGTTGACAGCTACTTTGTGCCGAGTACATGCTTGATAAAGAGGACATACAAAGTTAATGAACAAACGTTTCCTTACCACCACAAACTTTTATTATTCACCACAAAACAAGAGTTGCAGAAGGTGACCATTTATTTTTTGCAAAGTGATCTAAACTGAAAATATTAGGTCAATGAACTGAACAAAACTTGAACGGAGGAAACAAATGGACAAAGGGAATTGTTCCATAAAGAAAAGTTAAGGCAATGGCTTCTTTGACGCGGTCTTGCTCAATGACACGTTTTGCAGACGCGACGATAGTTTAGCAGCATCTGACAACTTCGTTTTGGATGGAGCCTTCTTGGACTTACGCGTCTTGACTTTTGGTTTCTGTAGGAGATGATTTAGATGAGCATCTCCAATACATGTATTGAAACACATACTGAACATAAGTTTACCTGTAATTTTGTCTTCTGAGGATTATGGACCACAAAATGCCTTTTCAGACTTTCCTGTGAGAAAAAGACTCAATTACACAATACACACTCTTTATGAACTTAATGCGGACTCAAAAAAAATTTAAGTTTCAAAACGCTGACCTCCATAGCAAAGGCTTTACCACAGCCTACAAAAGGGCAGGCAAAGTCATGCTTCCCTTCATGGAAGACCAGAACATGGTTCTGGAGGTTGAAGTTTGTGGTGTAGGTTTTTTCACAGCCTTCTCGAATGCATTTAAAAATGCGCCGCTCCCCAGAGTGAACGGATTGTTTGTGCTTCTGCAAAAACCAGGCATTGTGGAACATCTTCTTGCATTGATCACATGGCAGGGTTACTGAAAACAAAATACGATTATGCATTTCAATTAGCATTCAAAAATTAATCAAAGAAGTGACTGAGCACGTACCTCTGTGTGCGGTCTTTTTGTGCATCCGATACTCGGACCAAGTTTTTCCTTTGAAGTTACAGTACTCCTCGTCACATGGGTAACCTAAAATATAGGTGGGAAAGTTATGCATCTTAAGAGAGAGGGATAGATATACATATAAAAATTTTATCCTGAACTGCATTGTTTGGAGATGTGAAGTTTAGGATTTTTCTGTTGTACATAGTACCTTCATGCATCTTCCCATGTCGTTTTAGAGCTTTAGAGGAAGCAAATTTGTCATTGCATCCCTCAAAGTCACATCTGTTGGAATAAAACATTAGTAATATAATATAAAAGCCACCAAAACGAAGCACATAAGATTTTAAAGCAACACTTACTCAAAGGGCAACTCATTTGTGTGCTCACAGATGTGATTATTCAATTGCTTTCTCTTATGGAACTCCTTTCCACAGCCTTGATGGTTGCACTACAAAACAATGCCAAGAGGTTCAAACAACTTGAATGATTGATTTATATTTGCAAACTTGTTTTATTCAAGTGACTCACCACATAACTGCTCTCTTTTTGGTGGTGAACATGAGCAACATGGTTCCTCAAGCTGCCAGGCGTGGAAAACGCATCTGAACACCCGCTGACTGAGCACCTTTACCGGTTTAAACCAGTCGATCAGCAAAAATGTGCACACAAGCAGCATAAGGGTAATTTTTTTTTTTTTTTTCTAGTGAGCTGCCCAGCCAGACAGCTTTTTAGGTATCATGTCAACAAATACTGTCAGGGCAGCTCACTCGGATCACTAAATCGCACCAATAAATAAATGAATACAATTTCACCATTCACTGCTGTAACAATGTAACCTAGATAAAAGGCTGCTGAATTAATAGTTTTAACGAACAGGTGCAAAAAGCTTTAATAAACTCCACACAAAACACTTGCAAAAGGCAGAACAAATAAATAAACGGATGAATCAGTGAAAACAATTAACATCTGCATCATATGAAAGCTCAAGCACACGAATGATTAGTATGTGTGAGTGGACTCACAGATAGGGTTTCTCCCCGCTGTGGCTCAGTTGATGTCGGGTGAGCTGGTAACGGGTGCAAAAGCTCTTCTCGCAGTCTCCACAAGCAAAGGGCTTCTGATGCGTTATTAAAAGAGACACTTAAATACTAATATTAACATGACTTGAGTATCTAAAAAGCAGAGAGGATTTTGATTGCTGTCACTCACCAGTCCCGTGTGTCTGCAGTAATGCGCTTCCAGCTTCCACAGCTTTGAAAACGTCGCTTTACAGTCAGCGAAGGAACAAATTAAATGTTTATTCGGTTGTTTAAGTCTTTCACCCATGCTAGCCGATTATTAACCGCTACTATCAGCTGGTGTCAGGTCGGTGCTCGGCCCACAACACCGTAATTTGATTGAGCTTCATTTTATTGTGAGTGGAACATACCACTGAGCACAATGAGCGACAAAACAAAGTCGTGGAATTATCACGCACCCTATAAGCTCGCATATTATTTTATAATGTATTAGTATTATTAGTAATGAAAGATACACTACGAATTATTGAACTCTTTTGACTCACTAAATTGTAGTGTCCCACTCTCACAAGTCTTCATGGCTTGTTCCTGATTTGAATAGAGCTACCTGTAAACGTCACAGACGCGTGACGTCGTGTCAGGCCCTCACTGATTGTGTTTTTATTATTGCTATCATTAAAAACTCGATCAATTTGTAAAATCAATTCGACATGAAATGAACAAGAATAAATAATGATAATAAAAAATATCACAGTGTATACATCAAAAATAAATAAAAACATCTAAATAATAAAAATAATAATAAAAATACAGGCCTAATTAATTTTTTTTGGTATTGCCTCATATTTTTTTACTTTTAGATATGGTTTAATATATGTGTTTTATTTTCGCAAATTTCCTGTTTATCACAAATGATACACACAAATATATTTATTGTGAGTTTGTCTGAATATATTTCTCCCATTTCCATCTGGTAATGAACCAGCATCACTGTTTATTTTCCATGGTGATTCACACCTGGTATAACACCTGATAAACAGTAAGTAACTGCTCCCCTTCACAGACTTGTGATCGGGACTGAAGGTCTTTCGAATTGTCTGACAGAGATTTATGTGGATATTAAACCGTCAAGTGGCTCCATTCAAGTCTGTGTATGAATGTGTCTGTCTAGGGTGTTTAAAAGACTGCCTGGCTCCATCCATCACACACACACGTGGAAATTACTGCCCTAATTGTGGTTTATCAGCCTCCAAGAACAGCTCGCTGATATGTATGATTTACTACAGTCAAGATTGCTCTCATGTGTCCCAAGGTGATCATGTTTTACTTAACTTACTTTACAAAACTAGTGTTGCATACTGTAAATGGGTATTGTCTTCTTCTTTCTCCAGTTTAGAATTATCTGATCCAGAACCTTTGTGTATTGACCTTTATCACAGGGACCTCAGATTGAAATGATTCAAGGGTAAATAACTGTTCATGGTGAACAGCTTAGAAATTCAAGTGGACCCTCAGTGAAAGTCATCCAGACTCTTTCCATCTGACATCAAGTTCAGGTGACATTCCTGTCCCACGAACACCGTCTTGCATCTTCCTTCACATCATCCGGTCTTGCAGTGCCCCAACCCTTCTGTGTTTGGGACTGATCAATAAAGCCGCCTCAGTATCTCACTGGCCATGATCTGTCCTGATAAGCCAGCAAGCAAAACGACAAACACCAGTTTGGTGTGTTGATGGTGATTAGAGAGTCATGCCTTCAGTCCTCTGATTGAGCCACATCTTGCTGATTTCACAACCTTTAGGGGATTTCAAAAAGAGTCAAAGACGTTGGTGGGAGAAGACAACATGATGTCTAGTTGTACTATCTCCTCATGCCATGTTTGCTTGTCTCCCTGGCTGAGAGACAAAAGTTAATGTGTAACATGGGCAGTCGATATGGCTGCCGCACTGCTTGATGGTCTAAATCTCTGAGTGTCAAACAGGCATGATTAAGGACCTCGGGACTTGCCTCTGCCCACTCTGCTCCATCCCTTTTTCCTCTTTACCTCTCCTGTGTTTACTTTGTTTAATTCAATCTATGAGTCAGAGCTTTGCAGCAATGTTGCGGAAGAAACTGTAGCTTGCCATGCTTGTTACAAAAAGTAGATAAGTACATTGAAGATACTTTATATATATATATACTTATATATAACAATGATCAATTGTAGTTTCACTATTTTTTTATATCCATCACAACCAAACTGCACTTGAAAGAATTTGACTATTCAGTGCACCTGAGAATGAGGACCATTCGAGAAGAACCAGTTAAATCAGACTTTTCAACATTAAATATGAAAGACAAAAACTTTCAGACAAACCATTTAGAAAGCATTAATCAGAGCTTTCTAAACATATTACAGAGGGGAATGTTTATGATGAAACCATTTACTAATGAATCAGGCTATGTTACACTGAATGAGAGAATGGACTGTTAGAACAAACTGATTCACTAAAAAGAAAGACTCTCCGGCCCTCTTTCAAGTGCAGCTCCTCTCTTTGAACGAGGAAATATCAAATTCTTCCAAACTGTTCACTAAGCTTACAATTAAATTTCATATTTGAAATTTAATAAATGTAATAAATATTGTTTATTTTGCTCAAATAGCGTTCTAAAAAGCTTGTTTCTCAGGTGAGATTAGTCAGTGCGCATGCGCAGTTCTTGGCACTGATGCGCTGACTTTACAAATCTGCAATTGGCTAGTTTATTCAGAGGGCGAGGCTTCCTGTGATTGATCCGCCCCCAGGTCAGACTATTTTTTATAGGGTTTTAGCCCTATTTTGCCTTGTCATAACGTGTCGTGGGGATTTGTAAACAAAGACGGGTGTCTGAACGCACGCTACGAACGTTTAATCTCGTGTAGTGTGTCTTAGTCTAGACACCTCTGGGACACTTCACAACCTCAAGACAGAAAGACTAGCATGTTTAATTTTTCCCCCCATCATACACAACAATTTCCATCATATCCGTGACACTAGTCAATGAGAGCACAGAAGCGCCTTTGTACAAGCTTTCAAACAAGTAAAGGAAAGGGAGACAGTGGTATCAGTTGTGCTAGGTGTAATTTTACTATGGAGGAAATGTTTGGAGTTAAGGCAACAACATTCCAGCATTTAAAATAAGGGACTACTTCAACACAGTGAAAAAAGGTCAAATAAATACATATATATTAATTCTCTTTCATAGTCCATAATATCTTTAGGTCTTTTTTTTCAGTCCCATTCCCACGAATGGGAAAATGGGTAAAAAGTATTTCTTAGACAATTTTATTATTGTCAGGATACAATTCGTTTAACATTTATATCACAATGGGAAAATTTCTCCCAGAGAGAGAGAACTCGTAATTTTTTTTCCTGTTAAAGTAGGCAAAGTGTCGCAGAGAAAAATAAATAAGACATCTGTCTTTTAAAAGGAGGCCTATAGGCTAAGCAAAATACAAACCGAGCTGAACATCCTTCAAGGACACAATAGCCTGCTTTGCTCCATCCATGTTCTGTTCTGTCACTCATCGACAACCTGTTCTGTCTGAGGGCCATATATTAATTTACCACCATCTGATACAGCCTGCTCTGAGCATGTTATGTAACTTAAAATTACACACAATAACAAGCTAAAGTTCCTTTCTTAGAGGCGTTAATTCATTACTAATGAAAATTCTCTAGCCATTCTCACACTTTCGACATCTTTGTAGTGATCAATACCAGGGCAGCATGTCACTTGTTGATTGATGCTATTGATTATGACCTCTGCAAGCCCTCATCACCTTCATCCCAATCCTTACAAATATCTAACAGCAGCATGATAGCAGAGGGAACAGGGCCAGCGGATAGGCACAGCACACAATGAGGTTATCTAGTCATCCTCACACATTCTCACAGTTATGCTATGACCTCTCAGTGTGCCATCCTAATATTGTGGCTAATTCCCAGACCTGTGTGTCCTCTGCGAGCAGAATTAATAGATCATGCCTTAAAACGAATAAGGTCAGATTCATCCCTATACAGCTAAATCTAAATCAAGCTTTTCAACTATACAATGCAGAAGTGCTGCTCAGGTATTATGAAATAAAAAGGCCGGGAATGACATGAATGTGAGAACATCGTGGAATTAAAGCTGTTTCTCATACGCGCCCACACATCTGCTGCGTATCTCAGGAACTGACCCTAATTGAAGCAAATATTGGGTGAAGTACTGAGGTGGGATGAGATAACATTTGTCAGATATGCAGTCAGGCATTCAACTCTGATTACACAGCACAAGTCAAGATAGAGAGAGGTGGTCCTCTGTTACACACCAAATCACACAAAGAACATCACACACACAAAAGGCCCAGAATATTCAAGTGCACACACTGCACAAACCAGGTATGTATCAGCAAATTTGAGCATTTATGGGCATGTTTTGTTATTCAGACATAATTTCACTCATTACTTTGGAAAATTTGAACACTGTAAAAAATGACAATGGGTGGGCATCCAGGGGAATGGGTTAGAATGGTTTCAATAATTTTTTCATAATAGAAGGTTATCTGTCAAGATTTTACCTCCGATGCAGCTCTCCTTGAGTGTGGCGTCCCTCAAGGCTCTATTCTTGCTCCTATCTTATTCTCTCTGTACATGCTCCCTCTGGGGTCAATATTTAGGAAATATGGTGTCTCCCTTCATTGCTATGCAGATGATACTCAAATCTACCTGCCCCTGGAATCAAATGACAAAGGGTTGGATCCGCTGCTCGCATGTATAGCTGATGTTGAGGCCTGGATGTCCATAAACTTTCTTCACCTAAATGAAGGCAAACCGGAGATTATTGTCTTTGAATCATCTGATGCTGCTAGTACCTCAGGCTTAAATCTTGGCCATTTGTCTTCCTGTGTGAAACCAATAGTGAAGAATCTGGGGGTCTATTTCGACAGTACTCTAAAATTTGACAAACAGATCAGTTCAGTAGTCAAAACCAGTTTCTTCCATCTCAGAGTCTTAGCTGAAGTGAAACCTTTTTTGTCTTTTGAGGACTTTGAAAGGGTCATTCATGCTTTTATATCTACGAGGCTTGACTGCAATTCCCTGTAGCTATATAGGTAACCAAGTGGCTCTTAATCGACTGCAAATACAAAATGCTGCTGCCAGGCTCCTTACTGGTGTGCGTAAAACGAGAGCACATTACCCCATTTTTTATTGTCCTTACATTGGCTCCCAATGCAATATAGAATTGATTTTAAAGTTCTGTTGCTGGTTTTTTTAAACACTGAATGGGTTAGCAACTCTGTATTTATCAGAATTAAAATCTGTCCATAATCCCGGACGGTCTCTCAGGTCTTCCAGCCAGAGACTACTAAATGTTCCCCGGTCTAAATTAAAATCAAGTTCGCAGTTGCTGCTCCAAAACTTTGGAACAGTTTACCTATGTCCATTAGATCTGTCTCCACACTGCATGAGTTTACTGGAAAACTCAAAACCTATCTATTTTCAATTTCTTACAACTGTAGCTAACTGGAATTTGACAGAGCTGGTCTGTGCTGTATTTCATAATGTTGGAAATATTTATATGTCGTTGGTCATTGGTCAACAATTGTTTTTAATGGTGCTATATAAATAAAACTGAAATTGAATTGAAATTGAAATTCACCGTCAAGAAAACAGTGACTGAGATTTGTCTGAAATGTAATCTTTCGCAAACACTATGGGGTATCGATCTGTCTGGTCGTTTTGATGCCAACAAAACTCATTAATTAATTTTTAATATACCGTCATGATCTGTGCTACAAATAGTATCAACACTTTCCTCGAATCTAATTAGATAAGATGTGCAATTAACATATAATCAGTCATGTGTTTTAGCACACTAACTCAATGATCTTTTCAGCTGAGCGGAAATAGGATTATTATTGTGTCAAGGAAGCGGCTAATGCTGCCTTCTAGTGACAGCTCATGTTAACTACCATACAATTAAGCAAAACCATGTGTATTTTCTGTGACCTTGTAATGGAAATAGTGACGAGTTCTTTCAGAAAGTGTTTTCTTATTCCACTGGTCTGCAAGTGAAATCAGTGAAATGAATAGATATTTTCTTTGTAGTAAATTTAATTAAATGCCGTGAATAACCTCGGGATCAGAATCACTAAACTATAAGGATAGGTTTTTACTTTTTTAATCCAACTGTTTAGTTGTAATGGCATTTTAATGATACCGTCACTCCTTTATAACTGTGCCTACAGGTAAGAGCAATTGTAGACCTGTGAACAACATCAAACTCTGGACCTGGGGCCTGTTCCATAAAACAAGTTTACCAAATAAGCCAGGCTTCTGGCAGATAGTCTGACTTATTTTAATACAAATTAACTGGCAATAAGTCAGACTAACTGAAACAAGCCTGTCTGATACTCTAATCTTGGTTTATGGAACAGGCCCCAGGTTATGAGAAGAATGCAAGTAATTGAACCTTCCTTTAATCACAGTCAAGTTCTTGGAAACAGAAAGGACTGGATATAAAGATCAGACTGTTCTACTTGAGTAATTCAGCATAACGGCACCTACATTACTTTACAAAGGTACAGTTATTTTGCTGCCATAATTTTTTCTCCTGTACCTATTTTAGGCTGTATGAAGCAACTACTTTTTTTTTTTAGTGAGTGAAGTGACCAGGTATGGTGACCCATACTTGGAATTTGTGCTCAGCATTTAACCCATCCAACGTGCACACACACAGCAGTGAGATGTGAACAACCACGCACACACACACCGCGAACACACACCCAGCAGCCATTGCTGCGGCACCCAGGGAGCAGTTGGGGGAACGGTGTCTTGCTCAGTCGTGGTATTGAGGGTGGAGAGAGCGCTGGTTATTCACTAACCCCACCCACAATCCCTGCTGGACCTGGGACTCGAAACCACGACCTTTAGGTTACAAGCCCAACTCACTATCCTTTAGGCCACGACATGGCCACTTCATTTAATTACTTAAATGAAGCCAGTTTAGAGAAAGGCAAAAATGGTATTATGTTTGAAGTTACTCAAGACAAATATTTGGTCACTTGATGTTTGACATTACAAACCTTGGCAAGCATCGTATTTTGCTAAAAAGAAAAATTGGAAAGCTTCAAGCTACCCATACCAAAGTAAAAAGACCTTTCTAATATTGGAATACCCTTAACAGGCTGTGGGTAACCACATTTTAAAAGGATAATCTTTCTAAAGGGAGAAAAAAAAAAAAAAAAAAAGTACCATCTTCAAGACGGATTGAAATGTCTTTGCAATACATTTTTAAATTCAAATACACAACAGTGCTGTGAGTTGCAAATATATGTAAAAATGTAGCAATGTTTGAACAACACGTTCTCTACAGACCTGTGAACTGAGAATTATAACAAAATATGGCCCTTTATGAAAAACTTATGCACCTACAATTCTATAACAGCTTTTTCACAAAAGTAATTGCACTGTGTTCACATCTTATGTAACTGTCACTGTAAACTTACATCTCAACAACGATACTCCAAACAGAGCTCATATTCATTCACACAATACATGCAAACTTGAATAACAGTTGAAGAAAGAGTTTCAAACTAACAGTGTATGGTACAAAGATCTTTATTTTGGTCAGCAGATTTATGCCATGAACTCGTAGGGGATGGGCTCCAGGAGCTGAGGCTCGTTGTTCTTGGTGCTGACAAAGTGTGCTGCCCGTGGTGCAGCAGGCTGAATGAAAACGATACGGGACATCAGCAAATTGACCAAATATCAATGGCCTGTATTTTTAAATATTACTTCAAATAACAGTTTGGCATATCTACAATGCCTGTCAACATATAAAATACATTTAACATCCAAGTCAGTAACCAACAAACACTGAATGATCTCTTACCTGGCGTTTCAGCTCAACCCAGGTGCCCTTCTGCTTGGCCTCCAGCTTCTGCTTCTCGTTCTCCTGAACGCGCTTCAGGAAGCTGTCTCTGCTCTTTGAGTGCTTGACGTGCTCGATACGCACATTAATTCTCTTAGCCAAGATCTTGCCCCTAAAAAGTAAAACAATTTGTCACTTAAATGACAAGAAACATTATACATTTACAAGATTTATCCAGGAGTAGCATGTCTCCATATTGACAATCCGGAAAAGGCATTAACGTGCCTGTCCAGGGTGCATAAGGATGACTGATCTCGCCCACATTAATGACCACTTAGGACACAGGACGGCCCTTGTGGCAAAGTGAATCTGGGGCATTATATATTGAAATTCATCATTTATATTAATAATGCATGTGACAAAACTAACTATGATAGAACGCCAAGTTATAAATAAAATGTATATTATGTATTTATTCTAGATATGAATTCAGAGCTTAACTTTGCAGCTAAACACTAACCAAGAGGTTTTCTGTACTTGTTTGACTGGTGTAATGTAACCTCCAGCTATCACTAGCTAGTCCAAGTTGCATTATAAAGTCATTTACATTTTTTTATTTTTTTAATCAAAGTTTAGATCATGTCATGTTTAGCGTGGCACTTACTTGACTTGCTTGTTGACAATGATGCCTACAGCATGCTGTGTAACATTATAAATGCGTCCTGTTTTGCCATGGTAGCATTTATGAGGCATTCCCTTCTGAATGGTTCCTGTGCCCTGGATAAAAATGCATTTTTAAATCAATTACTCTTAACAAGAAACGTATACCGTAGCTGATCTTTCATTTAATAAATCTTACCTTGATGTCTACAATATCACCCTTCTTGTAGATGCGCATGTAGGTGGACAGAGGGATTGGGCCTGTTATAAAATGAAAAAAAGTGTCAGATCTAAAAATAATGTCTACAACAATGTTTCAAGTAGAAAATAAACATTGTGATGTGAATAAACTCACCATGCTTGCGGAAGGGCCTGGCAAACATATACCTGGTCCCCCTCCTTTTGCCTCTGGTGTTCGTCATGATGCCTGATTACTGGGTGCAAAAGACAAAATCAAATAAAATTTCTAGAAAAAAGGAGAAGTTCTCAAACACTTTAACCATTTGATATCCAGCCACGGAATATTAAACACCATACTTAGATAAAACAGAGACTTCAGTCTTTACTAACCACATAATTTAACATAAAATGACTTCAAGTAAGATGCACACTGCTTGCTTAAATAGATGCAACAACGCAGTTATTCAAATAACGAACAACTAATTATAGACTCTTCTGACAAACATATTAAGCCTTTTTCTTAAAACATTAGTTCATGGCCAAGAAATACATTGACACTATTAAATAAGCGCCCGAACAGAAGTGACATCCTGCAACTGTCGGAAACATTTCTGTGTGCGTACTAAATCGTACGAAAATACAGAGAAAGAAGGGAATATTTCTACACGTCTTTATTTTCCCCATCCATGACTCTCGCGTAGCCTGTACACGCATGGCCCGCATGGAACAGACACGCTCCAGCTCGACTCTGTCTTTTACTCTTTACGACATTCTGCGACGCTCGTGCGGGTTTAATTTCGATGTTATACCAGGTAATGTACTTTTTGGGCGCTTTGAATGGCACTTCTGCTCAACGGGAGCTATGTAATTAACGATTTAATACATAATATCTGGAGCACATCTTACCCCCGGTTGCTCGCAAGATGGCGGGTACGGCGGAAAGAGAATGATGGGGTCTTGCGGTGCTTCCTTCAAAGCACGAATAGGAGGACTACTCATTTGCCTGAGTAAAAGTATAGAGCTGTTGCTCCATGGGCAGTGATGTCATCGCCTTACAAAGCCAGTGAACTTTTATTTTATTTTATTTTTATTATTTTTTTCTCGTTTAAACCTACCAGAAAAGAGCATTGCATGGAACGTTACACTTTTAAAGAATGGCGTAAATGTATTATTTTTTGAATGATTTGTTTATTTATTTTTTAAATAAGTTTAACCTTTTACCATCATTCCAATGTGTTTAATTTAGATAAAACAACCTTTATTAGGTATATAAATATATTTATATTATTATTTTACCATATGTTTGTTTCAAAATATAAAATGTATTAAATAAAATAGTTTTGCTATAATTTAACATTAAAACGGTGAACGAGCTCTTTAAATTACTTTAAAATACATTTAAAAAGTCTTAAGTCTGCGTAATTTGTTTTTAATGACAAATTTAAAAAAATATAATTTAAAACTTGACATAAATACACATTTTTAAAAGTGTAGATTTCATAAAAAAAAAAGCTTGAACCAGTTTAAAGAAAACTCACATTAAAAAGTTAATAAATTCCTGACATTGAAAAGTATTCCGCATGCCCTCTGCTGAACTGAATATGCTTTCATACAAACTACTAAACGCATTTGCACAACAGTGTAGTCCCAATGTTTAGTAATGTCCTCCTGAAATATTTTTTTGTTATATATTGCACTTTATTGCATTTTATTCAAATTACTGACACGTTTATATTTAAAATAATATTTATTGTGTTCTTTGGTAATGTAATTTTCCCCTTGTGTGTGCACTAACACCTTGGCTATATTAAAATGTTTGTCGGTGGGCGCTAAGACCCCGCGGATCTCGCTCTGGCAGGGACGCAGTCTGTCCTCACTGGGACTCCTCTTCGCCTCCGCGCGGTGATTGGGTGGAAGATGGCGCTGGGCGAATGGAAATCCTAATGACAGTTTCCAAATTTGCCTCTTTTTGTACCATGGTGAGTAAATATCTCTTCAATCACGGATAGTTAGCGTCAGTAGTCGCGTGGTATCGTAAAGGGTCGCGTCCTGCGTTAGTTCAGTCAATCGGACTCCTTGGGTCGCCAGTTTTCCCCTTGCTGCAGTTGCGAGCTGTCTTTATCCGTCTGTGTGCTTGCTGTGAATTTTGCCTAGGGCCTAAATAATTACTGTAATTTGCCAGATATACGACACGGCCGTATTGTCGTCATAACACTGAGTTAGGCTTTTTTAAATTCGCCCGTCCTTATAGGATTTGCTGAAGGCAGCAAAGACCTGCTAACGTTAACTGCTGAGCTGAAGTGTCATTCAGCTCGGGTTATGATCGCGAGATGTGCTTAATAAGCGCGAGACAGTGACATCTAAATAATCTCCGATGGTTATTTATGTGTAATGAATGAGTACAAGCATTCAGACAAGCATTGTGTTAGGTATGGCAAACGTGAGCATCATGCTGATGTAAAACGCGTTCAGTGTACCTGTGCTTCAGTGCTAAGCTGTTGCCAGTGCGGTCACATCGTGATTTCACGGTCCCATCCCCTCTCTGCATCTCCGTACCCTGTGTTTTCCTCCGTATATTATCTGCTTTATTCTCATTTTGATAGTCAATTACATTTTCCCATCGTATTTGGCGTTATTAAATGCAAAAGTCACGGCAGTGAAATGCTAATAATGGGTGCTAATGTAGTTTTACCTCATCAAATACACTGTATGTTTTTAGCTTCACATTTGTGTGGTTTTTTTTAAACCCCAATTTTTTTTAAACTGTGGATAAGTGATTGTTGTGATCTTATCAAATGTGTCTTGGATGTGGATCAGGCGTCTTTACCATTTACCATAAGTTAGTTAGGTTAACCATAGTTTCCGCCACAGTGTCGTAAGTTACTACAATTATACTTAATACTGCAAATCCACAATTGATTAAAATTGTACCTTTATAAAAATGTAAGAATTACTATCTTATTTATTGAAAAATGTGGTAGCCAATACCAACTTGCCATAGTTTTACCTTCGTATTACTGCAGTAACAGTATGTGGTAGAAACTGTGGTCACCATAATCATTTAAGAGACTCTATCCAATTGTCTGTGGCTGTAAATGCCTGAACAGCTGTTCACCTGTTCTGTTGCAGGGCGCCAATGCCTCCGCTTTGGAGAAAGAGATCGGCTCGGAGCAGTTCCCTGTCAATGAGCATTACTTCGGATTGGTCAACGTAAGCAAAGACATTCCCTGTTGTCTCATATTGTCTCCTCCGACCAGCGTGTTTATTGTTATCCACTGGATTCAGTGTGTCTGTTCTGTCTGCTTCGGTCCACAGTTTGGAAACACCTGCTACTGTAACTCTGTGCTCCAGGCTCTGTACTTCTGCCGGCCGTTCCGGGAGAAGATCCTTGCGTACAGGAGCCAGCCGCGGCGCAAGGAGAACCTGCTCACCTGCCTGGCCGACCTGTTCCACAGTATAGCCAACCAAAAGAGAAAAGTTGGCGTGATACCCCCGAAGAAGTTCATTACCAGACTACGGAAAGAGAATGGTAAGGAACTCAAGCAGGAAAGGATTGTGTTCTCAATTCCATTGTGATTTTTAGGTCAGAAAATGAAGGGGTGCAAGCCCAAGAAGTTGTTCTTACGGTGCACTAAAGGAAACAAAAAGCTTTTTGAAAAGGGTGACTGCAGGACTGCAATTAAAAACGTCACCAAACCATCTGCTACTTAGTGGTTGACACCTTCAGCATCCATGTAACTCATGTAACTATTAATCTAAATGAAGCAAGTCAATTAGAAGTGTTTTTATCGGGCCAGAAAAACACATCGGATTCATAAAGATTCCTTGTGAGAACATTGTTTCTTCCTGTCCTCCCACAGAACTGTTTGATAACTACATGCAGCAAGATGCACACGAGTTCCTCAACTACCTGCTGAACACTATAGCAGACCTGCTACAAGAAGAGCGCAAGCAAGACAAGCAGAATGGCAAATTGGCCAATGGCACACTTGATTCGCAGAACAATAACAGCACCCCACCCTCCTCCACCTGGGTTCATGAGATCTTCCAGGGCACGCTGACCAATGAGACGCGATGCCTCACCTGCGAGACGGTAATAGCGCCTCACATAAACCCTTTAGTCCAATAAGATGGTGTCCTGATAGTTCTGCCAACTCTGATTGGCTGTGCTTTTATCTGAGGTGTGTTTTTGGACTTTGTTCTCGCACAGATAAGCAGTAAAGATGAGGATTTCTTGGATTTGTCAGTGGACGTGGAGCAGAACACTTCAATCACACACTGTCTCAGGTCTGAAAGCACACTCGCAGTAAAAACCCAGCTTAAACACGATGATGTTTCCATGTTAATAAACTATTGTTTTCCTTGTTGGCCCCTTATAGAGGTTTCAGTAATACAGAGACCTTGTGCAGTGAGTATAAATATTACTGTGAGGAATGCAGAAGTAAACAAGAGGCACACAAACGGTGAGTGTTCTTTTCTGACAGCCGCTTCCTGGTTTTCTGAATGTATATTTACTGCATATACTTAATTTATGAGTGTGTTGGACTTCAGAATGCGGGTTAAGAAACTTCCCATGATCCTCGCCTTGCACTTGAAGAGATTTAAATACATGGAGCAGCTGCAGCGCTACACTAAGCTAAGCTACCGCGTGGTCTTCCCTCTGGAGCTCCGCCTCTTTAACACCTCTGGTGACGCGACCAATCCCGAAAGGCTTTACGACCTGGTCGCTGTGGTGGTGCATTGTGGCAGGTGAGTTTTAATGGAATCCAGGAAGCCAGAATGGACTTTCCGACTTTTATAAATGTGGTTGTCTTCCTCCTCCATTGTTTGATTTCACAATACTTGCTTGTGTGAGGAGAATCTCTCCATGCAAGCTTTTTGAAATCTGTCCTTGCAAAAAAAAAGGAGAACTGTATTGATTTGCTTCCTTGATTTGTGTGTGTGCTTTTTTTAGCGGTCCAAACCGAGGACACTACATCGCAATTGTAAAGAGTCATGATTTCTGGCTACTGTTTGATGATGACATCGTAGAGGTATGCTGCCATCTATCTATGTATCTGTCTGTATGTCTGTCTATATATGATATAGTTTATACTGGCGCTCAAAAGTTTGGGATCAGTCAGATTTGTGTATATTGTAACATAATTTTTTTTTTAGATATATATAATGAATGGTTTCAGAAAACAATATTAGAGAGCACAACCGTTTCAACGCTCATGATAAATCTGCATATTAGATTGATTTCTGAAGGATCATGCATCACAGAAATAAATTCTATTTTAAAGTTTATTAAAATAGGAAACCAATATAGAAATTGGGTAATGCATTACAATAAGGTGTTATTTGTTAACATTAGTTAAAATAATGACTAACATGAACAAAAAATGAAGAATGCATAATGCACTTGTTAGTTCACAGTGCATTAACTAATGTGAATAAGCACAACATGTGATTATAGCAGTGCATTAGCAAATGCTGAAATTCACATGAACTTATATTATTAAATGCTGTAGAAGTTCATTTAGTAGTTCTTGTTAACTGATGTGGGTAACTAATGAACCTTATTGTAAAGTGTTACCATTAATTGCAATAAGATTTCACAATATTATTATTATTTTTTATCATTGAAAAGCTTACTGATCCCAAACTTCTGAAGAGCTTTACATATATATATATATATATATATACAAACAAACAATAATATCTAATTAATTAACAATTAGGGCTGTAACAATTCACTGAAATCGCGACACTCAGATCCACGATCCTGTGTCGCGGTGTGATAAGGGAGCATCGCGACACACCCCGTGACTACCTTGAATTGCGTGAAGATGAAATTTCATGCGGTTTTTAAATGAATTTGCGGCTCCTGTTTCTGATGCTGGCTCGCGCGGTAAATCACATACGCGAGAAGTTGCTGCTAGTGTGAACGGGGCTTCAGTGGTGCGCTTGCGTATTATTGGCATAGATATGCGACCATTTTCGGTTGTCGATAACAAGGGGTGCAAGTATTTACTCAGTGTGCTCGAGCCCCGTTATCTATTACCAAAAATAGAATCGTTTAAAATCGTTTTTTTCTCCCACCCCCCACGAAAAAAAATCGTGATACGAACCGAATCGTGGGTTTGGTGTATCGTTACAGCCCTATTAACAATAGGATTATGTTAATAAATAAAACTTTTGTTGTTAATAAAAAATCTTCTAAACGGCATTTATATAGAATTAACAATAAAATTATGTTAAAAAGTAAATTAAATTATATTGAATCTTAGTAAGTATAGATTTGCTTGATTAATTTAGAGCTAAGCATAAAAAATCTTAATTTACTTCATAAGATTGGAGTGCAATCTTTATAAAATAATAAAAAAGTAAAAATAAAACAAGAAAGAAATGTTAAAAGTAAATCAAATCATATAGTGTGTGTGTTTATAGTAACATATTTTGAATGTTATGCTTCCCTACAAATGTCATGGATAGTCTTTCGCATTTGTAAAAAAATTTTTTTACTTGTAGAAAATTGATGCCCAGGCAATTGAGGAGTTCTACGGATTAACTTCAGAAATTTCCAAGAACTCTGAGTCCGGGTACATCCTGTTTTACCAGTCCAGAGACTGAGAGAGGCCAGAGCGGCGTCCCCGTACGGACACCTGTGAAGCAGACGTGCCTGTGGGCTGAACCCTGCCGCATCCCACCTGCGCAGGTTCTTACTGCAGCGGCGCCTCACACACACCCCAACCCCACCCGTCCAAGCCCACCCTCGTCGGTCTCCACGCAGCAGTAAACGTTGGATGCGATGCAGTCGCACAGCCTTCTGGACGTTGTTTGTCAGTTGTATTTACGTTGTGGGAGCGTTTCATCACTTGTGTTCAGTCCTTTACCGTGGAGAGAATGTGTTTAATGTAACAGACTGTATGATACGACCGGGATTTGCATTTGACTTTCATGCTGCGACCTTTTGATTCCTGTGGCTGTGAGGAGGCTGAAGACTTGTGCATGGGAAAAGCGGGTGTGTTTATTATAATGGAGGGGAGGGTCTAAATGCTCCGGGTGCGGGGCATTGCGGGTTATGTATTTCTACCTTGTACAGAGTGATATTTGTATAAATATTATGAGAATTATAATAATATTACTGATATAGCCAAAAAAAGAGGATAGAACCAGAAAAGATGTATAACACTATGGTGCACTTTTGATACAGTTTTGTAGATGTCGGAAGGTTAATGTGAGGGTTTGCTTGAGACGGCCTGTTGTGAAATTTATCATTTTCTGTTTTAAAGAAAAAGAAATAAAAGTGTATACACCAAGATAGGATGTATGCATGCAAGCATGTAAATACCAGCTATTACCAGCCTACTGCGGTTTGATTGGACGCCTCGTTCATACAACCTAGCCTTTTTTTTGTGCTGATGACTCATTCTTGGTCACTGTGGCCCCTCAGTGGCTGGTCAAGATTACTGCAAGATGGAGAACTGCATAGCATTATTCCTTTTTCACTGATTGCTTTCCTCTCGCTCCAGCTTTAAAGGTTCTGTGTTGTTTTGGAGCAACCTTTCTAGCTCATTATCGCGTGAAATGAAGTTAAATCCTTTTAAATTTGCATGAAAGGTTACAGGTATTAATTAGTGCTCAAATGCAATTTTCAAATCTGTCATCTGAGAGCCATATCGAGCCTAGTTTCAGACTGGAAAGGATTTTATCAGGCGTCATCACTGACTACGCAGTTTAGTCTGTGAGGAGGTGTGAGTCTGAGTTAGAGGCGTGGGGATGAAGGCTGCGCGGGGTTACGGGATGGAGGAGAGCGGGAGGATAGTGGGGGAAGTGGGTGACACAGATGAGCGTGCTGTTAATAGCATGAGCCGAGAATAGCTCTCACAGGGGAGCAACACAATGTGCATCTTTCCAGAAAGATGCAGTCTGAATGTCAGATTCTAGATAAATGGGTCTCATTCTACACAGACGCGTTGCAAAACCTTCTGGGTCATGTGAACTGGGTTCTATTTTGAAAAGGTGGTTTTTAATGTGAATTAAGACTTTAACCCCCAGTTTCACAGACAAAGCTTAAGCTAGTCCCTGACTAAATAGTATTTTTGAGCTGTCTCAGATGAAAATATCTCGCTCTGACGTATCTTAAAACATGTCAGTGTCATTGTTCTGTGTTCAGATGCACACCTGTAATATTTGCTTAGAAGGCATTTTTGTAAAAGTTGCCTCAATACCTTAATTTAACTAATGCCTCCTGGCTTAACCTAATCCCTGTTTGTGAAACCGGGCCTAAATGTTCTATTAGACAAAAAAAAAGTATTTTGGTGTTGATATGTTACATTTTGCTAAATCAAGCTACATCGAAACCTTTCCATACATGCTTTCAAAAGAGTAATGGAGTGCATTTTACGGTTAATTTAGCCGTTACAAGCTTTTTAAGGTCATAGTTTATTATTATATTAATTAGTATTAATTTATTTACAAAATCATGGTTTTAAAATCACTCCCGTACTTTAAGAAGTGATTGAAAAAAAGGTGCAATTTTGGATTTGTTTTTTATTAGAACAATAATAATAATATAGTATGTGTGTACACTAAGTGTGTGTGTGTGTGTGTGTAGTTTATTATTTGCAAAAACAGATTAAGCCGTTTTTTATCATTTTAATAAATCATGTTTTTATTGTTTTGTGTAAGTTAGCTGTTACTTAACCAAAACAACCCAACTGCCCTAAAAACAGAGTTATCTGATTTTCATATTTTTTTAATTTATATATAAAATGTATATATATATATATACAGTCAGTACAGAAAGTATTCAGACCCCCTTAAATTTTTCACTCTTTATTATATTGCAGCCATTTCCTAAAATCAAGTTGTTGTTTTTTTTTTTTTTATTAATATATACCATACACATAGCACCCCATATTGACAGAAAAACACAGAATTGTTGACATTTTTTGCATATTTATTAAAAAAT
>JAUMHQ010000090.1:9800048-9813799 GCA_032361165.1 Enteromius paludinosus | reverse complement strand
TATTTCGACTTTAATCTCGTAGTTTTGACTTTATTCTCGTAGTATTTCGACTTTTATTCTCGTAATATTACGACTTTTTTCTCGTAGTTTCGACTTTAATCTCGTAGTTTTAGATTTTTATTTATTTTTGGTGGCACTAAAACTCCGTCGTAATATATTTATATATATATATATATATATATATATATACGTAATATATATACATATACATATATATACGATGATACTGTATGTGTGTTCATGAAGATGCTCATTACAACAAACAGTCGCGTCGCTCAGTTTCCGAGGAGCAGATAAACAGGTGAAGGAAAGCTCACCCCTCCCCGCGCCTCGCACAGCCGCAGTCGGTGGCGATGCTCGAGCAGACGGCGAAGAGCCGCTACTGCTGCTGGCTGTGACGACCCTCCGATCCGGCTTCACAGCACCAGACTCCTGCGTCCGTCCGCGCGGCGCTGCACCTGCAACAGCGCTGCCATTCATTGCCATGGCACGGAGAGAAGACCGCAAAAACATTTAAATAGGCGCCTCTCCTCCAAAAGACACGGTAAGGAAGACTCCAGATGGGGAGTGAATGGGAACCGGGGATATTTGAAAAAAGTCTGCTTTGCATTTTACAATACATAAATGATTTTTACAGAGCAAGAGCTTCAACAGTATTAGAAAGCTAAAAAGACTAAAGCTTGCATCCAGCTGCGCGCAGTGAAGATGCGTTTTAAGAGTCCATATCTAATGAAAGGATGCTGATGCAGGGGCGCTTTTTAAGCAGAGGAACCCGCCTTTATTTAATATCAGCACTCACCAGGGCCCTCCCTTCCTTCATGAATCTCCACCATTGTACTGTAGGCTATAATTCCAAATTATCTCAATAATAGCAGGTTCCTATATCCATTAAATACAAGCAAAGGTGTCTTTAATCTATCTGAATTTGATTCTTTGTTCTGCACAAAAGAACAATGCTAGTTTATTTAAGACTACCAGAAAAGGAATGCAGATCAATGACTTTTGTGATAATTATTAATGGCTAATTTTCTTTTTCAATGGATGATCCGATTCTTTTTTTTTCTATTTGTTTAATTACTATTGCACTGTAAAAATGTTAACTTTAATGGGAAAAAAAAAAAATCTAAATAAAGACTCGCTATTGAATAACCTCATTGGTTTTCCTAATATTTACAGCATAAAGTAAAAGTTATATTTATAGATAAAAATGTTATAGATATAAATAGAGCATTATGCTTAAAGCATTATAGTTATTGCATTTTTGTTTTCAAATATTAGTATATAAAAAATAATATGAAAAAGTTCAACTTAAATTCACAGGAACAGAGGCAGTCCCTGAATTCACTCCACAAACCTGACCTGTTTGTATATTATTCAAAATTGTTGTGTATTAAAAACAATTATGTGTAAATAAAATTCAATATTATCCCCAAAATGCCATTCCATAATTCTTGTAATATTGTCATGTTTTTTCTTTTTTTTTAGTTCTTAGTAAAATTCTTGCAACAGCAGTTACTGGTTTTATAAATTTAACATTTAAAGGGATAGTCCACCCCAAACAAGTTTAAAACAAAGACATTCATTTCGTATGTTATTAAATAACCTGCAAAAGATAGAAACATAATAGGAATGTTAATCAAAAAAGTTTTAGTTCCCACTGATTTCCATATGGACAGAACTTACAATGGCAGTCAGTGGGAAACAAAACTGGTTACCAACAGTCTTTTAAATGTCTTCTTTTGTGTTCTACAGAAGTCAGCCAGTCATTCAGGTTTAGAATGACACAAGGCTCAGTAAATGATCATTGGATTTTCAGTTTTGGGTGAACTATCACTTAAACACACAGTTGCTTTTTCTGATTTAAGGCGACTCTCGTCTAATGGTTTTTTGGCTAAACCGAAACCTATTCCTCAGTGGAAAATTTGTGTATTTTTGGATTTTCGAAAGTATCATCGTAAATCACCTTCATGTTGTAATACCCATGTCATTGCCATGTCTTTTTTAGGGGGGTGAACAAAAGTAGTAGATTTTGTTTTGTCTTTTTTTTTTTACACACCTCATTCTGTTTTTCTGTGTGTGCCATTTTAGACGGGAGGCAGAATGAGTGAAGAGGTGCCAGTTTCTCCCAGCTGGCTAGCTCAAGAACCCACCTGGGGCAGCAGCGGCGCAGGGAGCATAGAAAACATCACCATCGGAACATACCCACCTGCGGTTGTCCTGCCTGCGAGGCCGCCCGCTGAGCTGTTGGTAAACCCCTGGGACATCGTGCTGTGTTCATCCGGCACCCTCATAGCCTGCGAGAACGCCCTGGTGGTTTTGGTCATCTGGCAGAACCCGGCTCTACGCGCCCCTATGTTTTTGCTAATCGGCAGCCTAGCTCTAGCCGACTTATTGGCGGGTCTAGGGTTAGTCCTGCACTTTACCTTCGCTTACCTGCTCAGATCTGACTCTGCGCAGCTGCTGACTGTAGGTCTGGTGGTGGCATCCTTCTCAGCATCCGTTTTTAGCCTGCTAGCTATTACCATTGACCGCTACCTATCGCTATACTACGCCCTCACCTACAACTCGGAGCGAACAGCTGCTTTCACATACACCATGCTGGTGCTTCTATGGGGAGTTTCATTGTGTTTGGGTTTGTTGCCAGTTACCGGTGTGAACTGCTTGGGCCAGGAGGCAAACTGCAGCGTGGTTTGGCCCCTAACGAAAAACAACGTAGCCGTTCTGTCCGTCTCCTTCCTTCTACTGTTCGGCCTCATGCTTCAGCTCTACGTGCAGATTTGTAAAATCGTCATGCGACATGCACACCAAATCGCCCTACAGCATCACTTTTTAGCAGCGAGTCCTCACTACGTCACGACGCGGAAGGGCGTATCCACCCTGGCTATCATTTTGGGCACATTTGCAGCTTGCTGGATGCCGTTTACGGTTTACTCGCTCATAGCCGATTATACCTACCCACCTCTTTACACGTATGCCACCCTGGTTCCCGCCACCTATAACTCTGTTATCAACCCCGTAATTTATGCCTTCCGCAATCAAGAGATCCAGAAAGCATTGTGGCTTGTGTGCTGCGGATGCATCCCCGCCAGCGTGGCCCAGCGGGCACGGACCCCCAGCGACGTCTGATGTGCCTCGGGAATTACACAGGCCAGAGATGCCCCCATTCCATGGGACGAGAAGGGACGTGCGCGTCACCCGTTTATGTCTTCCCCTAATTGTTATGTGACAACCACTGCCACACAATCTTTGCCTGATCCCAATCCGACCAGCTGCCACACTCTTTCCGAGAAAAAAGGGGCGGAAACGAATGCTGTGTGGCAGGCAGCTGTAAATATATTGTATATATACATGCCTTTGCATTTTTGTGCTTGTTTTGGCTTGGCCACAGCGACAGCCCCCCTGTTGCACGGGCTTTGAGAGAGGAGGAGGATGAGGGGCAGCACGAGGCAGTCCTCTTGACTGGGTCCTGAAGCTCATTCATCTCGTCCTGCTGTTGCTGCATTCAAGAACGTGCACTGAACGTTAAGTAACCACGGTGTGCTAAAAATAGACTAGGCGCTCGGTGATCCACGCCTTGCGTCCTCCGAAGATACCGACCTGGGGAACGCACGCGAGAGAGAGAGAGACAGACACGCTCTCTCTTCTGTTTGATTTCAACCCAAGCGTGGCCGAATGTAAAATGTCCTCCAAAGCAGAAAACCATGAAGAGCTAACTACAATCTCAGAATGAGAACCACTCTATAAATAACCTGAACCCATCGATGCCTTTATTTTGGTTTAGAACTCAAGTCGAACCTTCTCTGCATTCTCTTCCATAAATGCGGGATGAAAGCGACTGGGAGAAAGTGTATGTATGTTCATTTAAACAGCCCCCTGTGAATAGAGGCTCACTTCAAAGAACTGTTGAGTACAAAACGTGCATTAAGTGGCTGAGAATAAGAGGTTTGTTTATATGCAGCGACATGGAGGATGGAACCGAATGTATTTTCTATTGATTTGCTTTTAATTTGCATTGTCATTGTCGCTCTGAATAGAGCGCTGCTTCGTTTATTATGTTCAACTGGCCATTACTCCTGGATATGGGATTGCTGTCACAATGGTGGTTCGTACCATTTTGCTTGAAATTTAAATGTATTGCATTTGGAAAGAATGATGATTTGGGCAAGCTATTGAAATATATTGATTAGAGGTATTTTGTTTGAAACAATGCGAGGGAAACTTCTCATCCCAAAATCGAAAGAAGAAATGTATTTCACTTTGACAGTATTTTTACAAACCAAAAAAACGAAAGAAAATAACCCTGAAAAATATTAAGCAGCAAAACACTTTAAAACATGGCCAATAATTAGACATATAACATATATGGGACATATATCTAAAACATATTTTATGAATTATATATGATTTTATGTAATGCATATATAATCAGATTATATAATTGGTTATATAATTATGTAATTATATAATATATATATTTTTTTCTCTTTAGCTTAGGGTGTAAAAATCGACTGATCTATCATGGAAGGCCAAAATTTTATTATAGTCCCAAAATATGCTTCATTGAATTTATGCAAAGTACATTTTGTCTTTTGATTTTGGGGCGAAATATGACCTGGACAAGATTTCTTGGGATTCACCCTTGATAATTGATATTCTAAAATGATTGAACTGTTTCAAGATGTGCCAGCCAAGCTACACTTCCACTCTCAGATGAGCCTTCCGTAGATTTAACTTGATTGGTGAATCTCCTCAAACGGTCCAACCGACATGATTATAATGAGGAGAACAGCTGGCCTCTCAGACCTGGCAAATGTCAGATGAGGGAGAATGTTATTAGGAAATTTATCTACTTGTACTTTCATCACAACTAAGGCTGGAGTCATGCTACTATTATGAGCTGAAGTTCCCCCCTGAAGCTTTTTACCTTACGCCCTCCAAATGCCAACCAGCCACTATCCATTTCAGTGCTGTGGCAGAATCCATCAGCGAGCAATAACTACGGACCAAGCGATTCATCAAATTATAGCAATACTCTGGCAGCAATAACAGCCTTGCCCAAGCAAAACCAACACCTCAGCTAACCGAAAAAAAACCCATCTATTAAAAACCCAGTGGATTCCAAGAACGACTGGCAACTGTACTTATTTCAACATCATCCAAACAATATTAGTGAATTTGGGATTAGAAAAAAAAAACTGGTAACTGGACAGATGTCCGAATCCCTGTAAACATGTCCATAATATCACAGCCTCGTGTTCTGTCGTCCAGAAAGTGACTGTTCCCTGCCTGTGGTCATTTACGATATCTAAATATGAATGAAATCTCTCTGTACACTCAATGTGACCAACTCTGCCGTATGCATTTGCTTTTGCGAACTTCAGAGATGTTTATAATGTGTGAGGAACGTGATGTGTAGGGCGTGACTGCCGGTGCATGGCCGCGTGTGTGCGTGTACGTGTGAACGCATGCATATATGTTCGTCTCTCCAGGGACAAATGATGTAGTTGGGGGTAATAATGTATATTCCCCATAGACCTGCATGGGCTAGAGTGGCTAACAGTCTTCCCATTGCGCCCTCTTTACATCGTGCCTGCGGGTCGGACACACCCTCGTGACCTTTTTTTGCCTGAGTGACCTCTATACGATTTTACTGAAACAGCACATGAGCGGTAGGGAGCAGGTTTGCGAGTTTTAATAGGGCTTAGCATGGAGGCGATGATTGGTTTGTTGCAGGCCTCGTCTGATCTTTGAGGAATAACTTATTTTGCTATATTCATCGAAAGTCTCTATTTTTTCCCCCTCAGTCTGGATTCTTTTGGAATTCCTGAGATTTTATTTTGTATTCTGATGCGCTGTACGGCCTCTTTCTGAATGTATCGACAAAGACATTCTTATCGTTACTATGGCCGATCGTCTTGATCCTGTAAATAAGGCATGCGACTTTAAGGATGGCAACTCTCACCTGATGTCATAGGGTGACATGGCGATGACGTATTTTTGTAACTGAAAAGTTAGCATCATCCTGGTTTCTGCCGACAAATACCAATAGGTTTTTTTCCAGTGGCTTTTTGATGATTGCAGAAAATAAGCTCTGTGACCGACAAAATCATCAAAATAAAACTTCACAAATGAATTTAAGCCTAAATACAATCACTAATAGTAAAAAGCTTAACATAATCAGGTTACTCATTTTTTGGTTCCCAGAACAGATTGTTATGTTGGTTATAGCCAGGAAAGTTTTCTTTATGTAAATAAAATGTTCCCTTTAGGTTATGAAAACTTTTCCAGAACGATCTAATTTGGTCAACTTTACCTCAGAAATAACTAAAAGAAAACCATAAGGGACCATTAGGGGGAACTGTGTTTGCTGGGTAGACGCCATGTTGAATTTAACGCGAACTTACCATCTTTACTGTGGCACGCACAATAAAAAGGTCCTAGACCACCAAATTCAAAATTCAAACTCACAAAGTCTAAAACTCTTTTATTTAATTTTGTCTACGTCATTTTAAAGTTTTTTTTTTTTCAGAAAGATATCTCCACTGAATGTCCTGTACTTTAATCCCTCACAGCTTTGTTTTCATTTCTGTCAAAATATTAAAAATTGGGCTACCCTGACCAGACGCTAGACTGCAATCGTTTGCAAGAGTGTGATTATTCGCCATTTAGGCGAACTAAGAGCAAACTACGAATAGATTACTTCACTTGTTTGGCGTGATATCGTTTGAAGCAACTGTATGTAGTTGAATATTTTTGAGACATTGGAGCCCCCTACAGTTAAGTAGTAAATGTAGCACTGCTGAGGTAAAAAATAAAGTAGCTGTTAATACAAACTGACTTTTCAAAGTCAAAAACAACACCAAGAAACATACAGTTTCTTTAATGTCCACTGAAAGAAACTGGGTTTTTCAAGATAAGTAAAGGGGGAACCGTTGAGGTGAGCGTGATTTCACCAAGTACAAGATGTTCCTGGATCAACATACTTGTTGATCCTGGAACAACGTTCCTATAAACCAATCAGAATTGAGGAATAATTTTTCTGGAAAGATCTGTTTTAGGCTTATAATCATAGTTAGGTGCTTCTACACCCTTGTTAATCAGCAATCATTTCCCACTGATTCTAGGCAAAAAATTTGGGTAGGGGTAGGTTTAAGGGTAAGGATTGGGATAAGTTTATATTTTTGGACAGTAAAGTTGAACAAAATATGTTCATCCAGGCTCATGTCTTACTTGGCAAAATCACGGTGACCGTTGTGTTGATGTATTTTATTGTGTAGAATGAAACATGACAATATCTTGAGCTTGTGTTAACCACAGACTTTATTTCAGGTATTATACCAAAAACAACAATTGAAAAAGTTATTTCCAGTTATGGCCTACAAAAATACGTCATTTTTATAATGCTCTATTCTGAAACAGTTAACCTTGAGCCACATTCCAGTGTCTCCTATTGCCTGGGCATGCTTGTCTACAGCCGATTGAGAGGGTTAATGTTCGATGCACAGCCGTTGGGTCAGAATTGGCCGAGGGATTATTGCTGTGGCTTTTGAGGGTTAAGGCCTCTGCCTGAATATCTCTTTCTGTTTTTGAAAAGAGCTTTGTAAAATGATGCTATCATGCTTTGTGCCTGGTCTCTGATGGATTTTCTACATGCAGATGGACATTTGGCGATTGAATCTTTGATTTAAATAGGCTTGTATCCAACTGTAGATGATTGTGCTCTGTAATCCAATGTAAGAGTTTGAAAATGTCAAACCGAAGGGCCAAAAGGCGCTCGGATGGGAGTCTGCCTCCGATTCTGGTTCATTTGACGAGTAGGAAAGAAAATCATGTCTGGATTGAGGTCTCGTGAGGAAACTTTACACAGTTAAACTAAGATTCAGAGTCGTTTCGTACTTAATTCAGTAACTAGAATCGAAATCTTGAACAATCCGAAGGGGCAGCCGGATGCGTCGATTTCAGCATCTTGTGTACACGTATGCGTAGTTTTAACTGTGAAATGCACTTTATTTTTTTTATGAGAAAAGGCACAACAAATTACTTATCTGCAAAACGATATTCTACGAATTATAATCGACATGCACTAATTAACATTGTAAGACATCGTGTTAACGTGTTGTATATTTTTCCAAGGTGTTGGTTGTATACTTTTATTGCTTTGGTTAGTTTAATGAACTGAGAGATCTTGTTAATTTTGTATTAAAAAGAATGTGCTGTGCATTAAAAATATCCTTGCCTGGGTTTATTCACACTCGCACATCAATTGGCCGACTGCCTCAAATCCACTGTTGCCATGGCGATTCCCAGTCTCAGCTGTACTGTTTCCATAGAGACACGAGTCTCGGAATCAAAACTGTCCTGATTCCATGACGAAGACACTCGGAGAGCGGTTTAATGTAATTCGGCGGATTTTTATTGTCACAACTGCCACACGCACGCAGAAACCAGACATCACCGAGCTAACACATTTCTGGTTGTTTAATTCAATTCCTCATTGTCAGTTCACACAAATATAATTACTGACCGCAGTGTTTCTCAACATACATGGAAACTTTCATGCAGAAACGTCTGACCTCAACATGCTTATTTACCTGTATTTCGAATGCTATTCACTACATACAGTATGTCCACATCATTCATTAACAAGTGATGCATTAAAAAGCATTAGAAAAATGGAAAAAGCTTCATACGTGGTAATTCAGGGAAAAGATTGACTATTTTAGCACTTCATAATACAGACGGCCTTTTGTGCCTTTATTAAAATGCATACTGTACAAGATCATTGTGTGTATGGGAAATGCAATGTTAACGTTCGCAGGTGAATAAGAGAGTAAGTGTGAATTCTGTGCATTAGTATTGTTTTAGTCAGACCAGTCATTGTCCTCAAGCTCAGATTCATCTTCAGAGTCACTGTATTCCACAGCGATGCGGCGAGACAAGATAGTTGCGACATCATTGCCCACCGGCTCGCGTTTCGCCTGCTGTTCTTGCTGCTCTTGAACTTTTTTCAGCTGGATGCCTGCAGTACCAACAAACATAAACACGTTTAACAACTCCATTATTTTCAATATGAGTTCAACAATAGTGGGGGTATGCGATGCAATGTGGGCGTCTCCGGCAAGTCAACAAATTTTAGGGAAGTCTAACTTAATGCAGTTGACTGAAGTCATTGGAGATCACGTGATCCGTCTCCTGTGAGATACTGCAGTTGAGTGTAGGAGGAGAAGTTAATGTTACAGGGAGCGATTTCACTGCTCTATATGATTTGTTTCTGCCCACATGCTGGGATATAATAAGAAAAGGATGCGTTTAAAACAGGAATTTGATTCATGCATTGATTGTTCATCTTTTTTCATGATATGATGCATTATGCACTGCTGCAATTTATAGAAAGTCTAGTCAAAAAAACAACAACTGCAGTTCGAGATTAATTGGAAAGCACAAATCAAAAAACATGATTTTGAGAATTGTTTAAAACAGAGTTATCCGTTTTTGCAACAGAACTCTTCATATACATAGATGCATACATAGATCATCTAACATGATGATTTTCATGTTTAATAAGATATTTATGACTGATAAGTGAAATGTTATACATGTTAAATAAGTGAACCTAAACACATTACGTACCCATTCTTATAGCTGCAAGCAGGTCGCTGCGGGCGTCATTTGTGGGCTGGGCCTCATTAGACACAGAGGGCCGTTTGGGAGTGATGGATTGGCCTGCACTGGGGAGAGGAGGTGGGGCTACTGGTGGAGGAGGGGCAGCCATTGGTCCAGAGGTAGGTGGCATGGATGGGGCATAGCCAGCGACTGCTCCCATTGGTCCTAGATGGCCTGGAGGGGGGACTGGTCCCATGGGTGGCATAGCAAAAGCAGTTTGTGCTGATGGGATAACAGCTGGTGGTGGAGGCGGTGGCCCAGAATTCATGTAATCAACACTGTAGAGAGAGGAAGGACTTTAAATCATGCTTTTTCACGTCATTCAGCATAAACTGATGCTATGTAAATTCAAAAGTAAAAGGTAAACCTGCATTATAAAATCAGAAATGCATGTCACAAACATGTTGACCATTAGGTGGCAGAATTTGCATGTGCACAATATAGAGCATGGGGTTTCAAGCTTTCTGATGACAAGCCTGGTTTAGTCTGCACTACTCAACATTTGAAGTGGATCAAAAACTTTCATCAAGTTTTCTTTAAACCAAAATGCATTCTTGAACTTTTTTGATCCATTTAAAATGTTGACTACTATAGTTAACTAAAACTCAAATTAAATATATGTAATAAATGCAAATACTTTTTAGCTAGTTGCCAATTAGTAACAGCTATATATATATAAAATAATTCAAAATATTAATTAAAATCATATAATTATCATATAATTACACTATATGATTTCTAGAATTGTTTATTTATTATTATATATTTTTTTATTATTATAAAATGTTTTTTTTCCAAATTACATGCAATACTTTATAAAATATTGTATTACAATATTTAAAATAATTTTGATTCATTTTGAAAAATGAAATCTCATCATTTCTGAAGTCATTAGAAATGAATACAGTGTAATGGTACACCTTATTTAAAAAAAAAACCTTTTTCTCAAAATTTCTATAAAATGTTTGTAGGGGTTTCAATACTTCAGTATCGTGATGTAAAGTGATTTTTATGGCATATGTCATGACAAGCCCAACAAGTGTCATTCAAAAAATCAGGTATTACAGAATATGTTTGTTTACAATTAATATATTAATCTAAATCAAAATGACAAACCTATAGTCGACAGGTGGGAGGGTCACAGAGCCATTAATGGCGTTTGATGCTGGTGGAGGGGGCGGAGCCTGATGCGGACGACCCAGTGTGCCAGAACGGTAAGCCATAGGCCCTCCCCGGTATTCCTGGTCCATGCTCATATGGCTATGAGCTGACAGGGCCGCCATACTAGGAGGAGGACCTGAGTAAGTGTGCGCATGGCCAGTGTGATTGGCCATGGAGAGATAACCATGATCTGCATGATCTGCGTGAGACCTGCACGAATGATGAAGTTGATTAGATGAAACCGAGTTTATAGTTTTGTATTTAAGTGCATGTAGGCTGTGCTACCTGTGCTCTGGGGACATGGGGCCCTCCGTGGAGCCGCCTCTGTACACAGTGTGGGAATGTCGATGGTCAGGTCTCAGTTCCTTATCGAAGGCCATCATGTTCCATTCCTGCCTGCGGTTTCTAGCTTTACGCACCTTCTTCACCTCTCTCTGCAGCGTGCCATCTACACATCGCCTCTGCTCCTGTTGCAAAGTGACCGAGCAATGTTTAATTATAAAATATCACCTCATCAATGATTGCTATAACTAGGTTCAGCAAAGTGCCGTATAATGGGACATATCACAGATAGTCAGAACATATTTGTTACCCTGGACCACAAAACCTTAAGCCTTATGTTGCTTATGTTGTTTTTGTTTAGGAATATGCATTACAAAGAACTTCATTTGAACAACTTTAAAGGAGATTTTCTCAGTATTATGATTTGTTTCTTTTTTTTTTTGCATCCTTTTAAAAGGATTTTAAAATATTTTACATAATACATTTATTTAGTGTCCCTTTTCATCATTTAATGCAAATAAAAGTATTGATTTCTTTAAACAACTTCACAGCATCGCTGTGAAGAGAGCTGTTGTTGACAGGGTAAAAAGGATGTTGTTTTACACTACTATTTAGGGCCCTAAAGAACCCTATCAGCCTGTAGAAATTGGGCATCTGATGACCCCTTTAAAAAATACTTTCGAGCATTAGTGTAGGTGGCGAAAAACTCAAGAGACAGGGAAAGAGAAAGAAAGAAAGGGTGTTCAACCTTCTGTCGTCTCTTCTCTTTCCTCTTGTCTTCTGTGTCCTGTAACATCTTCTCCTTCCACAGGTCAAAGAAGTAGGAGGGGTCAGTGTAGAACTTCAGCCCTTCTTTATCATCATCCCTAAAAAAGAAATAATTGATTTTTGTTATTTAAAGCTGCAGTAATTTAATTTTGTCACTTAATACCTCAATAAAAGGACGAGTGTGGTAAATTTGGTTCCAGATGCATTTATATAACTGCTCCTATTCAGAAAGCTGGTTGCTGGATTGCTTTTATGGACCTCTTCAGATGAGAAAAGGTTTTAAAAGCATCTTTATGCATCTTTTCTGACTGGCTGATTTTCCAAAAGTGCTATTAATTGGCCATTAATCATTTAAGCAAAATCTCCAACAACTTGTAAACCTCATTCAGCCGAACAGACAGAAAAAAAAAGATGAGTCAGAGCGCAGCTGCTGTTCCTCGCTCTACACATTCTGCATTAGATCTGTTTAAGTATTCATGAGTGGCCTATATTCTCTACCTTGAACACATGAACTACATCTGCCAGCTTTAAGTATTCATCACTGCTCTATATTCCTTAAAGAGCACGTACATTCATCTATGTTCATGTAAATTGGTCAATTTTTTATACGTGCTTCTAATACAATATTGATATTAAGGCTTTATTACCCGCTTTATTTCTAGTATATTCTGACCAGTCTAATCTGTCGAGGCAGTAAAAGAATAATGCATGAGATTTAGGTGTGATCCAAAATCGGACCCAAACGAGTGTGCGCATACCTGTAAGATGACAGAATATTAAGAGGAGGTGGTTTATCACTCAAATTGTACATGTCCGTCACCGGGTTCGGTACGCTGTTCTTGGACACCACCTGCTGGTCCTGTATGGTAGAGCTTTTAAAAGCCTTCCTCATGTTTATGTCCTGAAGAGAGACTGAAGGAGAAAGAGAGAGAGATTGATTACACCTGCCCTCCAGAGTGTGTAAAGTAAACTCCAGTATTGATCTTTTAATTGGAAAAAGAGATGGGAGTGCATGCTGTGGTGTGGGTAATAGAGGAAAGTAAAAAAAAAAAAAAGAAGATGTGGAGTACATGAAATCTGTGCATTATTTATTTTTGGGAGGGATACGGTGGATTGATCTGGCACTGGAGTTAAGTAACCTCAGAGATGTGTTTCTGGGACGAATTGAGATGCCGATGGTCGGCGTGTACTGAGAAATGACCCTTGTTTCCCAGAAACAGACTCACCCTCCTCAACTGTTGAGTCCAGCTGTGTGACCTTGACGGCAAGCCGGTCAATCCGATCCTGCAGAGAGTTCGCCCGCAAATAAAACATGTTTGCCTCATTGAAGAGCTCTCCGAATATGTCTTCAGCATGTTTACCTTTCAAATAAAAGGAGAATATGGTGAAGTGAGGGAAAGAGATGAAGATATGAAAGTGATTTAATATATATTTCAATTCAAAATCTTGGATACTATGGTCACCTTTGTAAACAATTACACCAAATTTAAACAAAACCTGTTGTGGTGGACATGGCATGAAAATAAGCAAAATAACATACAGTACATAAAAGCAAAAATTAATGACTTAACGTAAAAAAGTTTCAAAAACTTTTTATAAGCTAACATGACCCTAAATGTAAGAATTTTTTGCATGACCCAAAAACTTATTATAGCTAATTATATGATAATTAATATACAATTATTATGTAATTATATATATATATGAATAATTTAGTAATACTACTATTAATAACATAAATATTAACTATTATTATACAAGTTAAATAAATTATTAAATTATATAAATTACAAACTATATATTTAGTAATACTACTATTAATAACATAAATATTAACTATTATTATACAAGTTAAATAAATTATTAAATTATATAAA
>JAUMHQ010000090.1:9785581-9797818 GCA_032361165.1 Enteromius paludinosus | reverse complement strand
AAATATCTTATGTTAGGGAACTCTGTTAATGTTTTTTTGCACGTTTCTGAAAAGTAAAAAAATATATATATATCGGCGATATATCGGCATATCGGATTTTAAAACCAACAAATATTCAAATCGGTATCGGCCTTAAAAATCCTGTATCGGTCGGGCTCTATTTGTGAATACTGTAAATTTGGACATACTGCTTTTGGGTGCAACCATTCTGCTGCTTTGTGAACAGGATCGCCTGACTCACTGACTTAAAAGCATGTTTTTGCTTACTTTTAGCAAATTAAAAGGAAAAGTTCACCCAAAAATGAAAATTTTGTCATCATTTCCTTGATACCCTTGAGTAGTTCCAAACCTGTATGAGTTTGTTTGCTCTGCCGAACACAAAGGAAGATATTCTGAAGAAAGTTTGTAACCAGGCTGTTTTGGGTCACCACTGACTTCCATAAAGAGGGAAACAAATACTATGGAAGTCAATGGTGACCCAAACTTTAGGTCAAAGGTTTTAAAATATCTTCCTTTGTGTTTAGCAGAAGAAAAAATAAATAAATAATAATAATCACACAGATTTGAGGGTAAGTAAATGATGACAATTTAAATTTTTGGGTGAACTATTGCTTTAAGGAAAGCTTATATTTCAACCTGTTTATCACACAAATAGTTGTGCGAGAAAGTATAAAAGTCATTATGTGGAATTATTTGGAAGTCTTAAGAATAAGACGGGGGTAATAAAAAAAAGCCATTTAATACTTTTAAGTTAACTATCCCTTACTGCACATTTCTTGAGAATACAAGTAACCACTTAAAAAAAAAAATGTATAGAGCTAATTACAGATTTAACAGTGTAAAGTAACCACATGCTGGAAATATATTTCCAGGAACTTGTTTAACCAATATGGCATGTGGCAGAGACACTTCAAGAAGATCCTCTTGACAGAAACACATTTAAAGCTTGATGTACTTACGGCTATCTCTCTGCAGGCGGACATAGAGATCCCTGTGCCTTCAATCTGCTTCAGAGCATAATCTTTATCATCCTTCCTGCAAACAGACATATCAGCAACTGCAATTACTCTTCAGTACATTACATTTCCCTAAATCTATACCATACATATCACATTAAACCCCTTATAGGAGAGAAAGGCCAAGCAGAAATTTTACAATTTGCAAAAAAAACATCGGCCTATAAAAATCTCACAACACCCTGTCCAGTTTCTGGAGAACTAATTAGCTGTAAACTGCTCATAAACAATCAGCTTCTACGGTGAACAAAAACATCTTTAAACACTTAGGACCTTCAAGTGAGACTTTGGCAGCCAGGCAGTCTGGACTTTAATAACCCAGCTTTGGGTCTGTCCGTTGGGTCTCACTTGAAGCCCCACACCTCAGAACCAACTTATAGTAACCCCTCAGCAGATCCATTCTTACTCCACCAAGACAGTTTGAAAAAAGTCACTGCACCAGAACGAAACAATCATTAATGAAACACAATTACCAAAACAAGTGTCTTATGATGCGTCTTAATACAAAAGAATTGCAAATACACATTGGGAGGAATGCCTTGAAATGACCACAATTGTCCTACAGACATGAGGGTTACTTTCTGTCAAGCTTTCAAAGCTTCTAGCAGGTGTTACGTGTTTTAATGTGTGTTTTGGGGAACTTATATTGATGGAGAAATGAGCTGCGTGTCATATGAAAGTTGTATTAGATCTCGTCAGTTTTCCACCGGAGCCGCTCTCGTTAGTTTTGTGTTCTGCACGCGATTCAAAGCTGCTGTCGGTTAATGAAGGTTTGATGAAAGAACTCACGTCTCGATTGGACTCCTGTCATGTCAGAAAGTGGCAAGATTAGTTTTGTGGACGTTGCCGTCTTTGATATTAATATTACTATTTTTAACGGGTCACAGGCGCTTATCCTTTGAATTCAATTCTCACTAAAAATAATGTTGTCAGTTAACCGGTTAATAATCGGTTAACAAGCGTCGGTTATGAGAAATAACCGAAATGAGCATCCCTAGTTGTCGGATTTCATTTTTGTTGAATTATAATTTTTTATCAAAATGCATAAAACTTATATTTTAACTTGATCTTTTACATTGTATTCAACTTCAGTTTGAACAGGTCTTTTAACAGTTTTTTAGCAAAGTGCTGCATGTTTAAGAATGCGTTATTGTGTGATGTTCCTTAAAATATGGTGTTTTAAAAAAATATAATTGTTGTTCTTACTTTAAGCACATTCTAATGTTAAACTGCATAACAGTTTTTTTCTGTTGTTTAATATTCCCAGACACTAGTCCATATTGTAATAGTTTACTTCAAGTGAAATGTCCTTTAGATTTATTCCTCCATTTTTTTGCCAAATCCTGTGAAATTCTCTGTTATACAGTAACATGTTTTTATAATTGAATTATGCGAAGCCATCTGTGCTTTACAAAGACCATATAATTCAATACCAATGAAAAAGGGCCATCATGTGTTTGGCACACTCCATTAGAAAGCCTGATAAATGTGTTTAAATTTCAGAAAATGTATAAAATAAAACTGATACAAATCATCTAATTTAAGAAGGTTACATACTTCTCATTCTGTTATTCTCAGCTTGTCATACTGCTCTCAGTGCTTTAATCATTGTGTTTAAAGAGAAACATTTGTCCTCCTTTGGATAAAGAGCACAGAGAAATCCCTGTGTTTTCATTCTAGTGTGAAACTTATTTGGAGAATATATTCCTATCAGCAAGTTACCATAAACATTGAGAGAATCTCGATTCCGTTTTCCACCAGACAGACTTCTAATTCCCCTTTGCAACTGAATTTCAATGGTTTAAATCAACATCCATTCACTTCTGCAAACGTCAATATATGCAAACCGGTACTACATATCAACATTAGCCTTTTCACCACAAACAAACACATTTTACAGAATCAGAGTAACATACACTTGCCAAACTTGACGACGTAACAAACGTATAATCCTCAAAATCTGCCGATTATAAACGGTTAAGTGAAACCAAATTTACTGATGCAACCAGTTCAGCTGCAAAGATACTTCAAAAGAGCAGCTGAAGAGAAAGAGAAACCAGAAAAAGGAAAAGAAACTTGAAAAAGCTAAAAACGATGATCCTCTAAACCTGTGCAGGGAACCACAGTCTCAATGCAAACATCTCAAAAGTGACGTCAATCACAGCAGCGATGGATTCAGGTGTTGACATGAAACTGGGAGACTACTGATATCTTTGCACGGCAGAGGTGACGCATGCATTTGCACGGGAGCAAGGCTATAAAATGTAAAGAAATACATTTAACTGGTTTAAACATGAAATGATATGTAAGCTTACATTTGTTAACGTTAACATGAACTGACAACTCCATGGCATTTGCTAACAACTAATGGAAGTGGGCTAACAGTAACAAAGATTAATCAATTCTGTAACAAACATATCACTCATTGTTATTTGTAGCATTATTGTAAAGTGTTACCAAATGATAACATCTAAAACTATTAAATAGAATTCTCTGCTATGACAAAGGCAACATAAAAGGCTGCTTTCATGCTATTAACAGACAAAAGGTAAAACGGCATCAGAGCTTCCTTTACACTAGAGTTGCTGATTTTATGCAACGTTGTGTAGTCTGGAGCGGCCCTTTAGTCAGCTGTTTAAAGATCCCGTTAAGAAAGTGTGTGTGTGTTTTTTTTAGTGAGTGGTAAATATAGTTTACTTCACGACGAAGAAAAGCCTAAATCTGCATCAAATGCACCTGTGCCCGTCGTAACTACATAAGCTCGTCAATCACAACAGCACTCGTGCCTGCTGACGCACATTCACAATCCCCTCAAAATAAGCCTGCACTGAAACGGTGAGCTGTACATATCAAGCTCTCTTTGAAGACAAGAGACGTGGCTTCGTAAAACAGCGGGCCGAGGGCGGATAACACACGGTCTGTTTTGGTTTCTGAGCAGCGCAGGCCTCATATCGCTGCACAAGTCCATTCTGCAAACTCACCCATCTTTCCTCTTTGCTTTGTACACATGGCCATATGTCCCCCGTCCAACTTTACATCCCTCGTACTCAAAGAGATCCTCGACTCGTTCTCTCTCCCCGGTGAGCTTCACTTTGAAATCATAGTCCATTTTCACCGTTATTCTGGGGATCCGGGCTGTGGCTTCCCTTTAAAGCGCCGCTGGGGAGGCAACTTACTTCAAGCCCCGTTTAGACAATTAGTTGCCTTCCCTCGCGTCGCTTTTCCGCTCAACTAAAGAGTCCACATTTACCGCGATCAATTACGGGCAGCGGAGACGGCGTATGAACCACGTGTGCTTTTGATCTGACAAAAAGTGCAGAGTGTTATTGGACTATCAGACGCTTTCTTTGATATTTCTGTGCAACTGCGCCGCTCAGCCGGTATCTAACCCGGGAGAGTTGAGCGTCCACGTACGGTATGTCGCAAAACGTCGTGAACGCCACTACCAACCACAAACGGCGAGAAACGGGCTTTGTGGCGCACCACGTGGATTTTAACTCTTTACTAAACGGCGCTTTTGTTTTTTTATTTTGTTTTATACGATACTTATTATTATTTTGCAATGCGCAGAGAAATGTTTATGAACAATATATATTTAACAACAAATTCACAAAGTGCAACGGGTTATATAATGCGAAACATACAAAATAGCAAAATAAAACTAAACAATACAAAATGCTATCTTAACTATAAATAACATTTATTAGCAATAATATTGCATGTAATTTATGCTTTTACATCTATACAAAACACTGCACTCTTATAGTTATTATATCATGGCGCATAGATAAATAAACATATCCTCAGGCTTTTTAATGAAGCAATTCGTTGCTCTCAAAAATATCAAATATCTTCCAACTGCTATTCTATTTTCAACCTTATTTAATCTCTTAACATAACAAACAGGCCTTATTGCTTGTAAACACGCACACACATATAATATGTTAAAATGTTGAACTATATAAAAGCAAACTATAACATTATTATTAAATTATAATATTGTGCAATTAAATGAAACCTAACAGCGGCTTAATCGACATGTACTGCATTTTATATTGATTATATTGTAATAAAAAAATATTTTATAATAGATTTTTATTTTTATCATATTTTAATACAGTATTGCTCATTTATGAATACAAACACAAACGTAACAATGAGATAATATTATGGATAAACGATAAATTAGCAACACAGCATTGCAGAAAAGAAAGGAAAGAAACTGGCCAAAAACGTTATCAATAAGTGCATTATAGTGTTGTTACTGACGTATTACTGTGGGAACTGGTTTTGCGCACATGGTAGTTATCCGGGCAGTTGTTTGTGTAGCTCCGTTGGTCCCATCTTGGCTACATTGTAATCAGAGCGGAGAGGAAAGAGAACTCGTCCATATTACAGCTGCTGTTTCAGGTACTTACATGTCTATTACTAGCTTCGTTTCCTTATTCTGTTCTCAAACCGGACAGCGCTATTGCATTTCATATTTTCTGTTACGTTCTTGTGTCAGTGACATTTTCCCCCATCTTGTCAAAATAATGATCTAAACCTTTCATTGGCCCACAGTTAGCTTGTCAGCAATCTGTCGACACCATCAAAGGTGTTGCGCATTTAAAATGACAGCTCGCTGCGACGCATGGTTTGCGTATGCCCGGTGACAGTTTAATGACAAATTTCAGTTGTGAATTTCACCATGTGTAGAGTGCTAGCCTGGGCTTTTTATTGTCTCTCGGATAGGTTGCTAGCTGACATGGAGCCCGACTTTTTCTTTGTCATGTCCCTCCTTTGACCGATGCTGAGTGGATAGTCTGGCTGTCAGTCATGATTTCTCGGACGCTGATTGGTTGTTAGGCTGACAGCCCTAGTTTTGGTGCCTCACTTGTTCTGCGGTGCTGTCTGTGGCCTACTGTATTATTACAGAGCAGCAATACTGTTTGAAATGACTGAGGTGTTATTCATATAAATTAATTTGACGCTTTTGTTAACGTCACGTGGCTCTCGGTGTGTTTTGGCCTGCGGTTTTGCTTCCATATTAGGATTTTCGGGTTGCCTTTCAGAGGCGTTCATTTTGTCGTGCTGTCTCCTAATGGTGGTTGTGTTTTGGACAGAGAGAAGTTTATGCTAAGACTATCCTTGTATATCTAAGACATTCCGAGTATATTTTTTCACTCTCTCATTTTCAGTGATTCATATGTAAAGCTGGTTTCTGTATTAACGTTGATAATGATTTCATATTTGTCTACTGATCATTGGCAGAATTTTTAATAGCTGTCTTCATGTTTTTATTGAAGATGAATAGTTCAATCCCCCCCCCCCCTTTTTTTATTTTTGGTGTTCTGTTATAATTATCCTGCATGAAATTGTGATGACCTACATGACATTGTATTCTTAAAAATGTATTTGGCACCACACAGCAATATCATAGCTGATTAAAATATATGATGAGCAGTTACAAGACCACAAATCTGACACATTCTCTTATAATCTGAAAAAATAATATTGAAAAGAAAAATGGAACAGAACAGAGAGAAATCTATAACAGGGCTGGTTATGTGTCTATTGAAGTATTTTTGTCATTTTATTTATTTATTTTTTTTCCGTCTTGAAATGTCTCTTAGCAGCGGTTTCTGTGGTGATGGACCCTCCCGGCGGCCGAGACGAGCGTCATCGTCAAGCGGAGCGGCTTCGGCGGGAGGAGGCATACTATCACTTCATTAATGAACTGAGCGAGGAGGAATACAGACTAATGAGAGACAGCAATCTACTGGGAACACCTGGTGAGAACACACCGAACCCAGGCGTATTGCAAAGATGCATGTAGTTTCATTTACACAGAGAAATATGTAAAGCATTTTACAAAATGTAAGGTGTGAGGAAGTACAAATTTCCAAACCAAGCCTTTTACTTAAAAGAACAATAGATGGATATTAAATAGGGTGTGTCTTTGTTTGATTACAGGTGAAGTCACAGCAGAGGAGCTGAGACAGCGTCTGGATGGTGCAAAAGAACGAGTATCATCTCAGCCACGCCCTGAAACCCGCCCACAGAGCAGTGAGGCAGAGGGCAGTAGTGGTAAGGACCTGAAGGGATGGTTTTGATTTCAACTATAGTAATACATTTATTTTTGTATGCAATACTCACCTTGGAGGCAGAGTCACAATGCAATTACAAAACAAATCAGGATGAATCCGTTTTTTTTTTTAATCAACAGTGCAGGGGCGTGAATCTTGGTGTTAAGGTTGTGATGATATGCAGCTTTATGCAGTCATAGTAAAACATGTATGATCTCACCCACAGGGAGCATAAATGTAATGTTAAACTTTGATGACAGTTCACATTTGTGATTCTTCTGAATGTAAACTACTGCAATCTGGTAAGATATTTTGGAAAAACGTAAATATAATGCATCCTTGTTAAATTAACTTAGGTTCTGCAGGTAGAAACAACCTAAATGAAAACTAAATTGTTTCATTACTTACCCGTATATTGATAAAAAAATGGGTAATATACAATATTGATAAATATTTTTTTTCCAGGTGCAGTTGAGCCTGGTGCAGAGACATCTAATGGAGACTCTCTGTTGGAATGGCTGAACACTTTCCGGCGCACAGGAAATGCTACACGCAGCGGGCAGAGTGGAAACCAAACATGGCGAGCCGTCAGCCGCACTAACCCTAACAGCGGCGAGTTTCGCTTCAGTCTTGAGATCAACATCAACCACGAGCAACCTGAGCCTGGAGAACACAGCGACACCCCTGACCCAACTGAACTTCCAATGCCGCCTCCGCCTCCTCCACCTCCTCCTCCCCCAGTGTCGTCTGCCTCTGCACCCACGACCCCTTACAGCCCTTCAAGGTCTGCACCTTACACACTTCAACACCCCACGCCATACTCTACGGCCAGGCCCACCCTGGGAAGAAGGGCCGCAGTGCGCCGCACTCGCAGTAGCACGGCTCCACCTGTAACGCCACCTCTGACCTCACAGGCTCCTCCCACAGCTCTTAGGAGGAACTTGCCTTCTTTGCCAAGCTCTCCTCCTCCACAGGCTCCACTTGCTTTTCAGTCCCAAGAGCAGGACGGTGGTGCCGTAAGGGGTCAAATACAGGTCACAACCTCCTCAGTTAACGCAGGGGAGGGGCAGAATGGAAATGAAGGCCCAGATTGCCCCACCATTCTGCCTCAGTCCGGCCCCCAGGTGGTGCCGGCTGCCCGCGAGCCACGAAACAGCAGGACTCGTTCACGTGGCCGCGTGCGCCGGGCAGCAGGGGCTGGTGGGGTTTTGTCTCGCTCATCGAGACGTAGCCGCTCCCCCCTGGACAGAAACCCCTCCTCCAATGTTAGCCCCACCCATAGCAACAGCGCCACCCCAGTGGAGTCCACAGGAAGTACCGCCGTAGCAATGGAAATGGGCGAAGCCGCTGTAGATCCAGCTGCTCCTACAGATCCTCCGGAGGCAGGCGAGGAAGAGGGGGAGACGCCTGTTTCAGGTGCCGGAGGTGTGCGGCGCCACCCCACGATCATGCTGGACCTCCAGGTGCGGCGCATTAGGCCGGGCGAAAACCGGGACAGGGACAGCATTGCCAGTCGCACTCGCTCTCGCGCCCGGGCCGCTGAGAACACAGTCACCTTCGAGAGCGACAGTGGTGGCTTTCGGCGAACCATCTCGCGCTCAGAGCGTGCAGGAATCCGCACTTACGTTAGCACTATACGCATCCCGCTGCGACGCATTTCTGAGACGGGTCTCGGCGAGCCCAGCTCCATGGCGCTGAGATCTATCCTGCGCCAGATCATGACCGGCTTCGGTGAGCTCAGCTCCCTCATGGAGACGGAAGCAGACTCAGAGACAGCTACGCCCAACCAGGAAGCCGCTTCTGGGGGCGGAGCCCAGACGTACCGTGTTGCTAGTGCCGAGGGTGGTGTGGCCCATGGCGGAGTGGAGACGGCACGGGAAGGTTTAGTGGCGGGTGAGGAGGAAGGACAAGTGCGGGTGAGCAGGACTGGGACGGAGGGACGACCTAGCAGCAGAGACACTAATAGCTTGGTGGAAAATGGGACGTTGCCCATCTTAAGGCTGGCGCACTTTTTCCTTCTCAACGAAGATGAAGACGAGGAGCACCCAAGGGGCCTCACCAAAGAACAGATCGACAATCTGGTCACACGCACTTACGGTCAGGTCAACCTGGAGGGCGAGCTGGGCCGCGCTTGCAGCGTCTGCATCAACGAGTACGCTCAGGGCAACAAACTGCGCCGCTTGCCCTGCGCCCACGAGTTCCACATCCACTGCATCGACCGCTGGCTATCTGAAAACAACACCTGCCCCATCTGCAGGCAGCCTATTCTGTCCAGCCATCAGGAATGATGTCAGGCTGTTGCTATCAATCAACGGACTGAGCGACTGACTTTTGTCCCACCGCCGGTGGCACCTGTACATAGTGCTTCAGTGTTTTCATTCTCTGAGATCCATTGTATTCAAGCTAAAGGTAGAACCAAAAGCAGAAAAAGACTATAATGCAGAGATTTAACAAAGCTTTATTTTTTTAGACCCCTTTTCGTTTTCATCTCTTCCTTTTCTTCCATTTACCATTATGCTTTGCGGACATATTAACAGACTGCGTGACTAACTCAGACAGAGTTAGGAATGTTAGCTTGAGCTAAAGGTGCAGTTACATTTGATGCTATTTTTGGAAATTTCATGGGCAAAATCCAATCATTTCAATGGGGATCTATGTGTTGTTCAGGAATTTCGTGTGAGGGCCAACAATTTCCTTTTGCAACGGATTCGTGTTGATAAGTCGTTTACCGCATTGATCAACAGAAAGCTGCTTGGTTTGGAAGTAATTTCTCTGCTACACTATTGAAAATAGACTCTTTTTATTTTTTTTGCCTGTGAAATTTCACCTGAAAATGCAACCACACCTTCTTTCTATCTCACTTACGAATTATACGTTTGGTGGCTTAAAAAATGGATAGACCTCTTAAAACTTTAAGGACGTGTAAATAAATGAATGTCTGTGTTTTCAGTTTTAACGGTAAGACATACTCTAGAAAGAACCGTACACTGGTTCAATTGCATTTTCAAAAGGAATCTTTACTTTTAAGCGCTTGCAGAGAAATCCACCAATTTTGAAGCTCTATGAGTCCTCCATGTAAATGCTCTTAATGTTGGGCAGTGTTCTTTTAAATGCGTTTTCAATCAAGGCAGGTTTTTAGTGTAAGAGTAGTCAAGGGAGATACGAATGACGCATCTGGTCGTAGATGAATTTGTCTCTGAAATTCTATAACTGAAATGCATCTTTAAACCACGGGAAACGGTACTCCACAAACACTACAAAACTCAAAAGTGTCGTCATTATTTTCCCTGTGGACTAAAATATGCTTTCCACTTTGAGTGTCATTACATTTCTAATGAGAACAAGCCATTTGCATTTGAACAACAGTTTTGGAGTGCCGATCAGATTATATGATATTGTATGGGCTAGTAAGTGCATGCTTGATTTGTACCTGCATATAAACCCCTGCACATAGTTCACAATGTTTTAATGAAAAGCTGAAATTGATTATCACTTGAAAGCACTTGTCAGCCGCTGCACTATAAGGCAGCACATTCAAGCCTGTCATAGGCCAGATTTCTTCCAGGGTGATGCAATGATACAAGAAGGCAATGAAAGAAATTGATTTGTGGTTGAATATTGTTACGTTTTTCCTACTTTTACCCTTCTCGTACCTATTTTTATAGTTTTTATCATCACATGCTCTTTTACCGCACATATGTCCTGCCCTGCTTACCTTCCTTCAGTATTTTAACATACAATGGTTTCACTTATGGCCTTGTCTGAAAGCCCCGTTTGCTCTAAATGACCATTTTCATGCAGTGTTGCTCCTTCCCCATGTGAGGCAGAGCGTGAAGTAGGACTTCTGAATGAATGATCATGAATGTAGTGGTACCTTGCGTCATTCCAAGGTACAATTTTCCTCAATGTACAATAGATGTCTGCTTATGTTTCAGGATCTCGATTAAAACAAAGACAGAGTCTGTTATTCAACACCTGTCCTCGATGTTATTGTTTTCTTGTATACTAAAATATCCCTTTATTTTGTCTGTATGTTGTGAGGATGTGCGTATGTTCTGTAGGAAGTGTGAATCGTAAGTATGTGTGAATGGATCAGAGTGGATTCTGAGCTGTTGTGTATCTGCGAGTGGGGGACCTTTGGCCATGAAGTTTAGATATTTAATGATGAAAAAATGACATCATTGAGCTATGACTATGTATTATGTTATAATGTGATGCTAAAACAGAAGAATATGTATTCTGTTACTATGTAATAAAATAAAACACATTGATTTTTTTTTTCTTCTCTGCTCCCTAACAATGGAATAAAATGCATTGTTATTCATAAGGAACAGAATAACGGGCTTTGTGGTGTAGATTTAAAAAAAAAGTTTTTAAGTTAATATTTATATACAGCAAGGAGACATTAAATTGATCAAAGGTGACAATTTTGTTACAAAAGACTTTTTAAAAGTCAAATAAAAGCTTTTCATTTGTTCACAATTATTAGTATTATCTTTTGTTGTAATGAGTCATTAGGAAATGGTGTTTACATTTCCAAATCCAAACATTGATTTTGCCATTAATTGTAATAATCCTGTGAGATTCTTCTTTGCACAAGGAGTCTGACAACAGCCAGTGCTTGATCTCTCTGATCTCATCATCTTCCAGCCTGTCTGGAATGGCATGAATAAAAAGAACAGACTAAACCCAGAACTGTGGCGACTTTTTGGGGTGTAATGGCTGCTGAAGATACAGCTTTGTTGTTGCAGGGAATTTTTTTATAGAAAACAAGTTATTTTAGTTGTAATTTATGTATTTATTTTATAAAATATGTTATTAAATAAATATTACTATGAATTAAAACTTTGAGCATTAGTTCAGGCATAGATATTTAATATATTAACTGCAGCTTTTTACAGTTTATATTGTGGGTTAGCTTATTTTTAAAACCCTGGGTTAATGCATTGGCCATCACAGACTTAGTTATGTCTATTCTACAGCAGCTGTGATGTAATTTCGTCACCACCAGACTATTAAGACATTTATTTTATTATAGTGACTAGTTCTCTTCTCCATATACACTACATCTCTGGGGCCCATCATACTGGCTCATGGCTTCTCTTATCACTGCTATGCTGATGACACACAGCTCTATCTTTCATTTCAACCAG